>JAODAG010239526.1:0-24665 GCA_027574785.1 Orphnurgus asper | reverse complement strand
CTCCCTAGTGAAAGCGTGCTAAAAAAATGTTTCGCTGTAATTCTTTTGATTTCTCTCAGTTCGCTTTAATTTATTTTGCAAATAGTTGTTATAATAACACGTTTCTTTTCGTTGGTTTGTTTAATTATATTTGACATTTTTAATTACATTTTTCGTTCAATATCCTTTGTGTTTATAGTTTCATGTTGCATTTCGGTGTCACATGCTCAAACTTATTTTTCACTATGATCCTCAGTTTTGTATGTTTTGTTCAGCTTAGGTAGTAAGCGAGGTTACGCCGTATGATTTTCTACATCACAGGCTCTCCCGACACCGACAAAGCGAGTAACGTAGGCCTCCATCGATTGAGATATCGTATATTTTTTATATTAATTAACCAAACTCAGTGCCAGCTAGTAGTGCGATGTAGCTGCCTTCTGAAACCTCTCTTAAATTAACTGACATTAGTAATGTTTAAACTGAACTAACTTAAAATTAACAACTTGATTCACGGCAGTGCGTGATGGCCCAGTGTTGGGTGGAAATGAACGCAATCCCACTTTAAATGATGGGAGACATATATAGTGTCCATCATGTCCCTCGGATGACTACACATCATTGAAAGTGGGATTACATATCATTTCCCCATCCCACCCCCAATAGCAGTAACATCTGTTATCGATTATCGCCATATATTAGTGTATAATTATTATCGAACGATTGCGTCATATAGGCTAGCATCTAAGCTACATCACATCAGTCATCATGACACCTAAATATCTTACTGATGCTAAGAAATAGAACAGTTTTCAAAACTGAGTAGCCTCATTTATTATATTACACATAATTACAGATGATCGAGAAGTAATGTTAAAACCTGTTTAATCATGATTTTATGGATACATTATTAGTTATTATTGTTTGCAGACTGCCTAGTGTTACTGGAAACAAACCATTCTGCTTCATTTCTGCTTCATTTCCCTGCTTCATTTCCCTGGATCCTCAACCATTTCCATAACATAATGTTGTAACTATATAATGTCAGTACATAGGGGGATACTCTACTATTAGATGCTTCCGCCACAACAGTTACACCGTCGGGTACTGAGTGCCAACAAAATTTGAGGTGAATTTTATGGTATTTCAGCAGAGATCATATCTGTTGATGATTGTAGCGTATGTTTATAGAGATACAGATTGTGCGATTTTCAGAAGGATTTAAGGCGATTTTACACGAAGTAATTCGTGGCAGATTTGGGGGACTTACTCCAGCGAAGCAATTCTTGGAGGGGGGGGGGGTAGGTTGTACTATCTATCCTAAACTCGCTCCTCTCCTATATAGCTCAAAATCTAAACGGTCCTGATATTGGAAGAAGGGCTGTGGCGTTCTCATTGGAATATTGAACAATATCAGTGAGTAAGTCAATTGAACATTAATTAACAATAATGTGGTGGGGTCCCCCCCCCCCCATTGAACCTCTTCCTTTCTAAAATTGGGGGGAGCTATTTAAGAACATTATCAAGGAGGCGTTATTGTGTGGTTATTCCCCCCGTACATAGCGCGTCTTGCGCAGAAAACGCTTTAAAGTCTTTCACACGCAGTAATAATAAATCTCTACACTTAGCACGTATTTCAATGATATATTTAGCCTTAGTTAGTCCGATGGACGTATAGGACGGGGGGCTGGGAAGCTGGTCAGTTGGCTTTTGAAGCCGTGTGGCATAGTATGCTACCGTTGTATTCAAAGTTCTTTCTTGGGAGGTTTGTATTCTTCTTCTTACAGACCATTTCAAAGGGAGTTGTTATTCGTTGGATCTCCTCTCTAAATAACAAGTACCACTGTACTTAGAGGAGTCTAGTGGCAGCTCCCCGGTGGTACTGTTGTTACCTTGACTTAGTGGTGCTACTTCAACAGTGACATAAACGCAGGACGAGAATGTGGGTTGAACTGGTCACAACTTTCCTCTGCCTGTCGTCATGCCTCAAGGTAGACGGTACGATTCAGAAATCTGGTAAGAAACACTAGTCTGGAATGTAATCATTTTTTTTGTTTATAACTTCAATTCCCGGCAATTCTCTGTGAGAAGTTTTCTTCCTGACTCATCCTACTCTTCTTATTTTGACTTGCACTTTGACTCATGAAGCTTGAAACTGAGAGGGTGCATGACCATTGCTATATTTATATACACCTACTTAACAGCCTAAGCTATATAGTACTAACATTACAAGAATTGAAAGAAGACAAACATCAGCTCTACGTTTACTAACATATATTCTACTCTTGACTCTTCAGCCGAGTGAAAGTACCAACTGACCTATAGACAATCACTTATCATACACATATATGGACAGTAATAACATGGTGAACATGTTTTATTGCTGTAACCTGCTATGTGGTTTAGGAGACCAGCATCTACCACCAACTTTCACTGTTACTTGAAAATGTAATTAGGGAGACCTTCCATGAACTCTTAGGTATTCTTAGAAGGTTATGGCTTTAACGATACTCTAGCATTTACACAAACCTCCCATCTACATTATGCAAATTCTGTTTGGAGGTTATAACGTTGTTCCGTAACCTGATAAAGGACTAGCAAGTAGCATGCAGTTCAGCTCTTAAGATGTTATAAACATAAATGATTTGGAAGGAATTTCATTTATGTAGTATGTAGAATATGTAGTAAGTTTAGAAACTGGCTACCCATTTGAATATGTAGCAACCCCCACCCTCTAACTGAAATAAAAAGAAGAAAAGTGGATCCTGCCATATATACCGTAGCTTCTCAATGATGTATGATTTCGTTTGTTTCAGGAATCGCTCAACAGACACCAAACATTCTATTCTTGGTTGTTGATGATTTGAGACCTGAACTTGGTTGCTATGGAGCACCAGTGCAAACACCAAATATAGACCAATTGGCTGCTCAATCAATCCGATTTGTTAATGCCCATGCACAGGTACAGAGTTTAAATTAAACCTAATTGGCCGTGGGGCTAAAAACAATTATGAGTTTGAAATATCTTTTGAAAAGCCAATCATACCATGGTACGTACTACCTGGAACTATAATTTGTATTATCAAGATTGTTTTGTCCTACTTTAAAACAGCAATTAATTATCATTTTGCCATTAAGTCACAAAATGGAAGGGAGCTAAATTGTGATGACAATTTTTGGTAACATTTTTGAGGGTGTTACTGGAGCAATTGCCCTATTATCACCTTAGCACATTTCCATTAACGTGGAAGGACTTTTCAGGTGAGCTAGTGGGCAGGCCCTCTTTCACATAAGTTTGTACGGCTGGTATGATGTAAGTTTGCCCCGATGATAACATTCCACAAGGCTGCGAAGGATGGTAAGGTCAGGTAAGGTCCTGATAAGGTCAGGAAAGATCAAATCCTGAAAATTGCATAAACTTCAATCAAACTTGATCAATATTGGTCACAATAATCAGGTACAATTTATTTTGACTTATTACTTCACAATGATTGAAAAAATCATTAAGGATACAAATATAAGTAAGTCTATGCCTGTGAATAATGTTGCGGGACATCGGCAGTTTCAGATAACAATTTTACCCTAAAAACAGCAGATAAATCAGTCAAAACATTAAAATAACCTAACATCAGCCTGCGAATGATGTTGTGGGACATTTGGTTATTTTGGTAGGTACTTTTAAGTAATTGGGCGAACTAGTCATTTGGGGGAGAACTGGCAATGGGGGTGAATCGACCGGTAACGGCATATGAGCCTGCGAATAATGAGCCTGATAAACATGAGCCTGCGAATGAAGATGCAGTACATTTTGTTGGGGAGAACTGGTAGCACTTGGAGGTGAACTGGTAGGTATGGTGGTACCTGGGGAAAACTGGTAGCACTGGTAGGTACCTGGGAAGTGAACTGGTTTGGATGAAATGGCTGAAACTACTGGTAATGGCATATGCACGATTACCTACACACAATGTCCATCAATAATGCACAGGTTAAGCCCTTTATTTTCAACTGGACAGCTTAATGCTTATTATTTGATTGCTGAAAAATGAGACATATGTACATGTCTTTTCTGACCTTGGATTTGTAACTTTTCAAACTAGGATTTATGCATATTTAAAGTTATTTAAACTTTTGAAATCATTTAATGTTAATCTTTCAAGATACTATCTTTGCACTTCATAGCAAGCGTTGTGTGCACCCTCTCGTGCCTCTTTCCTGACCAGTCGAAGACCGGACACTACCAAAGTCTACGATCTTGTCACCTTTTGGAGGAATGCTGGTGGCAATTTCACTACATTGCCACAATATTTCAAGGAAAATGGATACTTCAGTGCATCTATAGGAAAAATTTTCCACTATGGTTAGTTTTGGTTTTGCACTGTAACATTTAAAGTTGATTAAAATGAGTGAAGGCAAAGACATTGCAACTGTTGATTGCAACAATTTGCTAGATTATGCCAGAATGGTCACCTCTCTCTCATTTATGTTAAGGCAGCTTTGAACATCAATGAACCACAATCTAGCAGACCAGATATGCTAATCTATTTACATCTTTTGCAGTTATTTAACCTCCATATTCTACTTGATAGTTGCAATATTTCCCCCAAACTACACGTGATGAGCTACACATTATGTGGTGCTAAATTTGCCCAATGACCTTCAGGTTTTTACAGTCCAATCAAAATATGGGAAGTTAATCTGTTTTTTCACAATGGGTGTCTTTCCATATATATGTTGCCTTTGTTTGGTTTTAGAGCGCAGGTTCTTCAGGTGGTTTTTCTTGTAAAGTAACCTTCAACCCAGCAAAATCAAGCAGACCAGATCTAATTTCATATTTACAGCTGATTAATTTAATATACAGTATTGCCATGCAAAATATACCCAATGAGCTAGAATCTGCCAGAATGGCTCATTTATTTTTAAGCTTTTAACATCAGCCAATCACAATCAAGCAGACAAGATGCTTTATTTTTAAACTTACGTTGCCCCCAAAAAGGATCTTCAGTGCAGACTCCCAGGGCATGTCCATGGTGGAAAGCCAGGGAGGGTGCATGAAGCATATACTTTCAAGCGGAGGTCTGGCCATGGAGGATGAAAATTGGCATCGCATAGGCACTAATACTGTTTAATAAATGCATTTGGATAAATGTGATTGGGGGTGGGATAAAAACACATAGCCCTGCCTGTCCCCACACCCTCCCTGATGTGGTGGAAAATAGTCTCGTATTGATTTATACTCTAAAATTACTGTAAAATTGCTCATCCTTCTGAAAATGGCCGTCGGTATAAGGCTGCGGCTGCTGGATATTCGTGTTGACCTATCTGATGGTGGCCATATCTCATTCACCTCATTTTCAGGAGCAGCCTCGAATTTCACAGATGATTATCCGTACAGCTGGTCGATTCCCGCATATCATCCATCAACGCAGAAATGTAAAAGAGAAAAGGTTTCATAAATTTCTTCTCGAGCGTACGGCAAGTTAAGTTAATTGAAAAGAACTCGACTAGACTGATATTGAAGAACTCTGCATCAGTCTCTTCCAGTGAATCTATTACTACTAACGATTCAGATAAGGAATGCTGGTATGGCATGTAGATCCGTATGCGGAAACAAACATTTGTGACCAGGTCACCATAGATAAGGAATACGGTAGGAATATACTACTTCACAAGTGACATACTCTGTGGCTCCGAATGCGACCAAGCTGTCAGACGGAGAGACTTCGTGTGTTGATAAGGTTTTCCTCGCTTTACATTTATAAAAGTTTGTAAAGAACAGAATTCTACGCTCTCTTTACCGTTGCAATTCTGTTTTCCAGTAGGTGTGATGTTACTTTACAGGGCTATTATTAAATTTCTGTATTCGGGGACAAACAGAGCGTTCCCTAATAAAATGTGCAGCGTTGTAGACTCACAGAGATTGATGTTACGGGAAAAATATGACAATATTAGTCCGAATACTTGCTTAAAAGGTATTCATCAAAAGGAATTCCTGTTAAAGTTTGAGATGATATCTGATTTACTAGACTCCAGTCTAATAAATTATGTATTTTATCCATAAGCTCCTTTCCAGGACAGTGGTATACAAGTGTTCTGCTATGAATGTCGGTAGCACAGTGTATTTGACGTCATTTGATCTATTTTTACCGCATACGAAATACCGTTCCGTTTGCTACATGGAGCGATCGGTTTTGCCGCGTCCGCATAATTAATGGAACTGCGTATTAATCCATTGATGACATTTTATTATCATCATATATTTACTACATATGTCTGTGTGTATAATTGAATCTTAAAGTCTGTCTCCGTTCCACTGTGGTCAAACATGCAGGCATGTTTAAGACAAACGAACCATGATACAGGGCAACTGGAACGTGCCCACCTTCTCTTCTGCATCCTTTGCAGGTCTGTCCTGCGCCCGACGGCACCAGACACGAGTACCTGCTCTGCCCGGTAGACGTATCTCAACAGCCAGAGGGGACCCTGCCCGATATCCAGAATGCCGACTACGCCGTTTCCCTGATGAAAGACATTTCCTATCGGAGGACAGCAAGCGCGTCGCTGCATCAGCCTTTCTTTCTTGGCATTGGATTTTACAAACCCCACGTGCCGTTTAAGTTCCCCGAGGAGTTTTTGAACCTCTATCCGCTGGAGACGATTAAAATGGCACCAAATAAAGATCTGCCGGCATCTCTCCCGGGCGTCGCATTTGAGCCTTACTCCAGCATCAGAGAACGGGAGGACATTGCCGCTCTGAATCTGAGCTTCCCTTTCGGTCCTGTCCCAGATAATTACCACGTAAGTATATACGAGGCGGCTGTCAGAAGGAGTTGGGGGGGGGGAGGGTGGCAGTTTATTTGTACTTGATATATGAATTGTTATTTGATATTTCTCCATCGTCAATTCATATGGACACTCTAACCGCTAGGCTGGTTCAACCACTGGTGAGTGTCTCTGAGGGTTAATTATTATACATTTTGGAGGTAATGTGGCTTAAAGTTGGTTTAATCTAAAAGAGTGAGCCTCTGGCAAGAGAAATTAGATAAAATGCATAATTAGGGAGCTGTTATTTAACACGGTGGAGATCATGACATTAAATTCATTAATTAGAAGACCAATATTGGTTATAATCGAGTGTTTTAATAATTTGGGTAAATGGTGCATGTACTTTATGGATGTTCTTTATGCAGAATGTTGTAATTGATCTTATGAGTTTCCCTCGTCATATTTTGCAGTGGTGGTTGCCATGCAGTTTGGCCACATATACTACTGTGCATCTGATGATGGAAATAGCAAATAACGTGACAGCCAGCTTGTTCCTATTTTATGACTTTGGATCGACCCAGCGGCCAGCTGCCTCAGAGATTGAGGCATCTGTCTGTCCATCACCTTATAGGCTCACAATGTTTTGATTTACTTTGGTCTATTACAGTTATTGATTCGACAGCATTACTACTCCGCTACGTCTTACGTGGACAGCATGATAGGACGGGTCCTTCACGCTTTAGAAGAGAGCAGTCTGGCTGACGATACTATCGTTGTACTGCTTGGAGATCATGGTAGGTCATATTATGGTTTCTCCAAAATTAAACATTGCACCTCATGGAACCAAGTTCAAGTTTTTTTTAAAAACTGTTAACAGTTGATTGAGCTGTAAATGCAATTACTTACATTATATCAAGAACAGATTATTCAGTTTGTACTACAGAGAAAGATAAAAAAAACACTTTTCCCTAGCAAAGACCAGCTGCAAATGTCAGGGACTGATATATTTTATGTGTGACAGTATCTGGGAGATCGTATTCCGTTGTCAATGTTGTCGAAATGAGCCTTTGTAATTTCAGTAAGATCAACCTTATTTATTTTATATTTCTTCATATCAAAAACCTCTATAAGTGTAATGTTTCATGATTGCAAGAAACCCAAATTTAGTGTAGCCAGATCCAAAGTAATTTGGCAGTATTAAAGGCTGCCATGTGGATCCCCCTGACCTGTTTTGGGGAAGACTGTTCCCTGTAATTGAAGAAATCCTAGTTTGGGATCTCATGTCAGGACTGATCATAGAATGCATGCACACACAGTGTCAGTTTTAGGTGAATTACATTCTCATCTAATTAGCTGTTATCGTCATGCATGGACGATATAGACGTTCCTGTCTTGATATTGAGAAGTAAAAGTGTGAAATAAATGCGCTATACTTTAGGGTAAACAGTAGGCCTACAGACTGGAGTGTATATGCTAGAAAGTACCAATTATGGTCACATACAGTAATACTGTTGCATATGTTTTATAGCTTCTCTCAGGGTTGCAGTGCTTTTCATTCATGTTTATAATTTGCATCCATCCAATGTTCCATGCAGGGAGTAGTTTCAACTCTTGGAAAAATTTATAAGGAACAAATTCTTGTCAGGCATGTATTTAACCCTCCTACAAATTTGGTACGTACTTCATGTAAGCTACTACCTCAAACATAGGATACATACATGGGTATATTTATATGCTAGGGGATAGGCTAGCATCTACATATACATACACTAGTATATTTGAGGTTCACAAATTTAGTCTGGAATATTCAAAGGAAATTTGTTACTTGGGTAGGTTTTAATGAACCCATTTTTTATGTTTCGGACCTCATTTTTAGTGTTACGGACTGGGGTCTGGATGAGAATGGTTTAAGTCATTTTAATCTGTCGTATCGTGCAACCGCTGTAACTGAAATTTTTTATATGTTCCCAAAACCAGTTTCTCTTACGAAAACTCGCCTCATGGCATCGCCGGAGACTTGTGTTCAAATGCCTCCTTGCAGTTACCTTTTAGTTTAACTACACAGCATGCCCACTGTTATTCTAAGTATGCAACTAAGATGGAAATACTTGCAATACAATAAATAACCACCCTACCATCCTGGACTCCAATTTCTAAACAATAAAAGAGGATGCTGTCAACTGGTCTACCAACCATTTAGAAGAGGTTTGAACCATGCAATTACATCTAGCAAGTAATAGCAGTCAGTGTCAGTTGGAACTTTCCTACTAGCATATCCACTCCCTATCCCTTAAAACCTAGCTACTATGAAAGTTCTGTTTCATAAATATGCTTTACCTTTATGGTATGAGGCCTTGTGTTGGTGTGGGGACAAAAGGGCCTATATAACTTAGCATCCATGTTAACAATTTAAGCATAGGGCCAACTGGGAAACCTGTGATTTATGTCAACATTTATAGAAACAAAGCCCATCCTATATATAGGACATCACCCGTCCCCTAGCCCCCACCCCTGTACACTAACTCAGATGAAATCTAAAGAAAACAGCTGGGTTATCAATTCCAAAATTGCACAATTTTGTCTCTAAAATTGCTCTTTTTCTGGTGAGTTGCTCATCAGATAACAAATTGTTTTGCTTTGCTTTGTTTTCTTTTTTGGTAGCTGCCCAGATATTATGTCAGTCCATGTCCGCCAGCCAATTTAAATTCGAAAGTCGTATCAAATTACATAAATTTGCAAAATCTACGGGGGAGGGTGTATGCCACTTGTTCCCCTCTGGAGCTGCCTCTGGCATGGGGCACAAAAAACTGACAAACTTTGTCGTTTCTTTACTCCATTCACAAAAGGTTGGCAACTTGGGGAGCACTCAGAATTTGCTAAATTCAGTAACTACGCCACTGCTACCAGGGTACCTTTGCTCATTCATGTACCATCTCTAACGAAGCCAAACTCGTTTAATCTACGGGCGAAGAAGTTCAGATTTCAAAACGTGTTCGGAGACCCAGCACGGCCTCAGAAAAGAGACGGCAGTGGAAAAACTTCCAGTGCATTCGTTGAGCTCGTCGACGTATTTCCAACCATCGCAGACCTAGCTGGACTGCCGCCTCTAGAGGACTGTCCGTCAAAGTCGCGTGACGTGCTGCTCTGCACCGAAGGTACCAGTCTAAAACCGCTCATTGAATCCAGCTATGCTGGTTCCGAGGTCACATGGAAAAACTGCAGCTTCAGCCAATATCCCAGACCCTCAGACATACCACAGAATAACACGGACGTTCCAAGAGAGGCAGACACGAGGATCATGGGACACACGCTACGAACTCGGGGCTATCGCTATGCAGAATGGGTAGGATTTGACCCCACGACCTCCAAGACTTGCTGGTCAGATGTACACGCCAGGGAACTTTACGACCTTGAAAAGGACGTTACTGAGAATGAGAATGTTGCTGAAAAAGCACAATATCGACAAGTTGTTCAAGAATTAACAAAAGCCCTAAAAAAGGGACGGAAATACTGTGTGACTTGACCGATGTGATGGCATAAGTACGTTGATGCAATAGCCTCTGACTGAACAAGTCTTTACTTAATATGAGGCCAATATTTGTTGATGAAATGTTCATTCAAGAGGGCATGCAGGGTTTGTGAGAAATTTTAATTGTCTCAAGTAAATTTCTCACTTCCTCATAATTCACACTCAGTTTATATCACAAAAATAGCAGTGGGACGGACACATTGTTAAATTGAGAATTTCATGGCATACAACATTGGTCTAATTATTTATTGCAATTAGAAGGGAATAAGTGTGTAGGAATTCTCAGAACATTGTATGTTTAATATTTTGTTACTTTTGTACGAAAAATGTAATCAGGGACGGAAGACTGTCCGACCCTATTCGAACATAGATCGCCGGAAAAATGTTGTCTTACACAAAAGCTTTTATACCTCTTATCTCCATTTGTATTGTACTAATAACTCTCAGCTATATAACTAAACAAATGTCGTTTTGACTAAGATTTTGTGTAAATGTTTGTCCTGGACAGAAGTTGAGGTCTGTATTTTACGGGGGTGGGAGGAGAGAGCAGCTACCATGATTGCATATTCAGTTTAATCTGTCTACCATGAAATGGGACAGCTTGATCCAACATTGTTGACTATGTGCACCCATGGTCATATCACCACTGTTCTGCCACTGATAGTTGCCTAAATTTAATTAATATTCTTTTGTACACTTTTGAATGACCAAGATTTGGTCAATTGCTTAATATTTAGACACAGAGCAGCTGTTCATTCTTGCAAATTAGCTGGTTTTGTTATAGGGATAAAATGTTAATAGGGATAAAATGTTATAACATTGTAAAAATTAAATGTTTTGGATTGTTTTGGATTAAATGTTGTTTATCGAAACCATGTAAAAGTGAATCATAGATCCGTATTTGGAACAATCCCTCTCAATATGATCCAATGGTCATTACAATGGTCCATTGAAAGCCATTAGGTTTATCTTTGGGAAGGACAAATCCATCTTTCCACCAGCAGATTTCTGGATTCATGCTGGTAACAAAAATGCTCCATGAATTAACAAGGCAATTTCATCTCCCAGAAAAACCTACTAAACTCCAAAAAAATGCACTCTCTGACCTTGGCAGCCATTCTTTGCCAATGCAACTCGCTGGTCAGTGAATGTGTGTATCCAGTGTTGTTATTACCTCTTTCTCTGCTGTACAATTCTCAACATATTGATAGCTCTGTGTATAAGGTAATTGTGTTTACAGCTCAATTTAACTGTTCTAACAGTTTTATGACTTGAAGTTGGACAGAGATGGTTAACCTTCTTTCCTTTACTGACTCATCACTGACTAGACTCCTAATTAAACAGAGACCATGATCTCAATGTGTGGCTAAATATCACTGACTGATTGGGTGATGATTACCTATTATAGACTGGAGAGAGAGGAGGAGGGGGGTGTCCTGACCTGAGATGATGTGAAAGGGCAGTAATGGGGGAGCATTTGGATGTAATGCTTACTTTGTACTCATCATGGAATAGTATGCTTCCATGGATTCGTGAGACACATAACTCGGCTTATCAAATAATGATGAAAATAATCTTGTAAAGGCAGTTTCTGAGAATACATATTACATTCTTTGTGAAAGATGTTTTGAAGTCTGAGGAAGCATTTCGGAAGTGATTTGTTAGGTTATGCTTATTGTTTTATACCGACCTCATACATGTACAAATTCTCCACCTAGAATTATCTAATTGCCACTGATTGTTGTGTAGAACTTGGACAAAGTTTTATTCACCACAGTTCAGTGAATATGTCTGTGAAGGTAACACAAAATAATTCTATGCACACCATGTATAAATGAATCAGTGATGGTTACATGCATTTCATTATGGTACACTGTGAAATACTCCAATGACTATATGTCTCAAAATGTACAAAAGATTTGTAATGATTCCAGAATTTACATACATGATTACCCTAGGTGGTCTAAAAGATTATATACATATCATCCTATATCTAGATCTTATAAAGAGTTTTAGTTATTCATGCATGATCACTTAACTCATGAAATACCTCATGACAGGATTTGAAAATTATACCATTTCCCTGAATACATTGTAAAGTTTTTGAGTCAAAACAACATTGGTGCCAGCCAGATTTACCTCCCCCATCCCTTGCATTAAACTGACTCCCTGAGAACATGGGTACTACACTGATGTACGAAAGTTCATCATGAATGGATGTAGTTAGTTAGAGGCAGCCTGGGTGGGGATGGTAGAGATGAGGAAGAAATAATTAGGCTGGTATTTGATAATTCTAATCCATTAACAAAAGAGTCCTGCATCAGTCTCCAATCATGCAGTGTTGTCAACTTTTAGTAGAATGACTGTAGCAAGAGATGTAGTATCAATATACAGAACAGCATGCATTGAGGTTTTCATACTCCCCTCCTTACCTACAAGACATTTCATAATTGCATGTCAGGTTAATTTTTTTCTCAATCTCCCTTACCCATGCTACAAGCTACATTGCATTTAAATGATCTCTTTGTACAAGTCTAGTCTATATGCTACCATATCCAATATCTCTTCCATATGGTTGTCACAGATACCAGTCCTCCTAAGTTAGGTTTCTTAATAAAGCAGCTAGTTGAGTTTGAAGTTCATACCAAACATCATCAACCAGTTCAGTGGAAATGTTTAGATACCATATAATAGTATAAACATATATCCACTTATTTCTGAATAGACAATAATGTTAACTGACATGTTGCAACTGTTGCATTGTTTGAATTAGTGAAAACGAGCGACTAAATTCATTCATCATGTGATGGCCAAAAAACAAAGAAATTCCTTGTTTGGTATTTTTTAAACCATACCATATATGCCACTACTACAACACACCACTGGGAATGAACCCATTTACTCTCTTTGTACGACTTGATTTCCAACTCAATAAGCTGCCTTAATATTGAAGGGTTGAAAATTACAGATTGTTTTATCGCCGTCTGTCAAATTTTCAAGCCGGTCTGTGATATTGTCACTGCTCAAGACATAACCATGGTTGTGTCGAAGGGTTGTGCCATAACAGAATTGAGTATTTTGGTAATTATATGGTCAAATAAAAAAGTTTTCATTGAAAATGGGCCCAAACTCAGATACACACAATTTAATCCACTAAATATATCCAAAATAGAAAAAAAAAGGATATCAGTTTGGGAATGAAGAGAGATTTCAACACTGCTGCCACGGCATTTCTCCTGCAAAAATGTCAACATGTGAACACTCTTACGTTTGGCCCCACCAACTCATTAGTATGCATGCAAAAAAACTATGCTAAAAACAATTGGGAGCATCTCATGGAGGTCCAATAGTGGGCCCAAGTATAAGGTACATCGGAAGTGCCCTTTCATGAGACTGAGAGCATGTTTACAAGCTAGCTAATTATGATAGATTTCTTCTTGGCTCCTCCCATTCAAGAATATTTATTAATCAAATTTATTGCATGGACTAGACATGTATGTAATGCATTTCAACACCTTCATGCCAAGTTTTGAGGACCAATGGAACTATGATGATACAGACAATTTAAGAATTTTACCTTAATCCCGCACACTCATTACTTAATATAATTAGCGATCATCTACTGACCAATGTATAATAGACATGAATCCAACATGTCATACTCGAGTCCTATATTGCAAGCTCAAGTGTCACATACAAACACCCACCCACGTCGAGTTAGCTGCATAGGTTCCGGAGCCTTTGGCTTATAGGAACCAATTAAGTCTAAAACCTAGAATCATGATGGTAGGAAAGAATTTTTAAAAGAATGTGCAAATTCAGAGCGGCTGGGATGACTCTTAGCCATAGGCAAGATTTAACATAGTGGAAGTGGTTGGACATGGTTCTCTACACTTCCCTCTGTCAGTATTCAAATTTATGGGCTGCACGTTACATTACCCAATTTGCAAAGTTTTGAAATGCAGGCACCAGGACCGAACGAGACTTTAAACTTAAGCGTGTGGGAACTTAGGAAGGAGATGAAAATTTGAGGTTGAGTGTTTAATTGCTTAAATATTTGAGGGGTGGGGGGGGGAAATGGACAAGGTTAGGGGAAGGGGAAAAAGAGTTCTATTTCCAGTATACTCTACCTAGGTATGCATATTTGCAGATATCGGCACTAGCTCATTCATCTTCGATCCGTGGGCGATGAGTTAGCAGGAGAATAACAGTTAGTAGCCGTGTTTTAATCATCATGAATGCCTTTTTCTCCAGGCTACAAGTTCACTCGGTTTCATAGTTTGGTCTATTCCTGATTTTGGGGTAGCGTCGATGAAAGAGACTGTATACCCATTCTGGTAGAGCATGCACCGTTTGAGAGTTTCAAAAGTCATGAACATGATCCCCGCATAAGGCACGATCTGCAAGAGAAGGTAAGAGGAGAGAAAGATTTATGATATTGTGGTTTATGGTAATGAAAGGACCATTTTACTGCAAATCATGTAATTGGAGGATAGAGCACAAATTTTGCAGTTTTTCTCTCTGAAAATCCTGTCATTTTGTCTCTCTAAAAATCTGTCATTTTTTCTCTTTAAAAATCTGTCATTTTCTTCTCTCAAATGGGCAAAAAGGGTTGCCATTGAGGTATATGTAGTCTACAGGACAAATTATTTCAAATGACTGAACTGTTTTGTTTATTAGGGGGTCGAGGAACAAGAATACAACTACCTCAATTACTTTCAAATTGGTCACCAGTAACAATTACTTTTACTTTACCTTGCATAAGTTGGCCGTGATTCCTCTCCAAAAACCTTTGTAACCGTATCTATTGTAGGTAGCTCTCACAGCCGAGATAGCACCTTTAAACTGAACATCGACCCCTCCGCCATCTCTGATGACGGTGCTTTGTGCCTGTGGGAAAAGTCAGTTGTATTCTGGTACTACATCTACACAGCCCAGTGACAATCATTAACTAACCGTCCAAAGAAAGCAAAAAGGTGTTTGGGCCATTCGGTTATCTTTCACACTATCACCAGATTCTGCATAAATTCTAAACAATATTATCCATCAAGCCTTATCTTCTTGTCTTGCCCAGTTTTCTTCAATACAATGTTTGCAGCAACTCTGTATCTTAAAGATTGTTTAGTGTTAACTGAGGTAATGTAGAACAAAGGTAATAAGTGAAATAATGCCCTTTACCAGTGCTGACCTACATTTTACTGTAGCTCATGGCCCATTTAGGAGATAATGTTCTTAATGTATTGTTAATGTTGTTAAAAATTTCTTGATTAAGTTTGTTTCCAAACCCTCATTTACAGTAGCTCAACTCAGCAATAATTGAATTAACAAACCATGATTTCAATCTTTTCTTGGGCTGATGTTTTCTCTGAATTAACATGGTCAGGGCAAAGTGGATACATCTAGGCTTATCAAGAATCTTCCTTTTCACAGAAAATTGTAGCACCAGACTATTCTTGATGTCTTTTTGACGGAAATTGTTTCTAGTACGTATGCCATATCAAACCATAGTAATCTGTAAAAACATGGGGGTTGGGGGGGAGCATGCAAACTCTATGCTGCTCCTACAGATCACTGTGTCTGATGGTAATTACCATCTGATAGAGAACTATAGTTGGAAATAAAACCTGTTTATATCGTACCTGTAGCTTCTTCCTGATGGTATCAAACGGATAGCACGCAAACTGTGCTATGGCAGCAGCCACACAGCCATTGAATAGACTTTGCATGGGAGAGTACATATAGCGAGGTCTGTTCCAAATCTGGTCTAGTGTTTCATAAGCTGCAAAGGTCACCATTGTGTACGGTAAGGAACCTGTTGAAGACAAACTTTGAAAGTACACTGTTTTCTCATACCGCTAAAAATAACAATAACCCGAGGGAAACGAGTTGAATTTAACATGGCACTGGCAGTCAACAGTACTATCAACCCTTTGAGGGGTTTCTTCATTTACCCTTGTTTATGGTGTAGCTTGTAATAGGGTCTGGTCCTGAACATTATTATCGACAACCCTTGTCACTGAAAGACTTTAATAAAACAAATCATGAAACATAGGCAGTAGGCCTAGAAAAGTACTACGACTGAGATGCCACAATGGTTTAGAAAGTGATTCTGCCAGAACTCACTGGCTATAGAGTTGCTACACAGCTTGAAAAAGAAATTCTCAATTACCTATTAACGAGACAAACATCCCACGGTAAAATGCAAGAAGACCTTCTTCTCGCAGGATGAGTGAAATAGCATGAGTTATGCCTTTGTACCTCTTCTTCTGCAGATTTTGAACGATGAGCCTAGTTTTCACCATGTCCGTAGGGTAAGTCACTACTGTGGCGAGCATGCCCGCCAGACTTCCAGCCATCATCGCCTTCATAGGACCCATCCTGCCACCATCGTCAACCACATTCTGTTTGATCTTATGAAAAGCTGAAAGCTGTATTGCACTGAATGGTGCCAATCTCAAGCAGCCCATGAAGTTGCCTTTCCAAAAAGCAGCAATTCCTTGAGCTTTGTAGACGTTGATAAAAGTTTTAATAAGACCCTCGTGGGTGTCTCTGGTTCCTACTTGCATGAGGACTTTGGCAACGTCCAATGGTGATATTACAGTCCTGGCAGTTATTCCAGCCGCTGCACTGCACGTAAAATTTTGAGTGAATGTCAGTCGAAGGTCTCTCCTTGTTGCAGCCATTTTGCTTCATCTCTGGAGTCTTCAAAAACTGCAAAGGTGAAAACCCTCTTCCACTGTCATGGAGCTAGAAGAAAGAGATGGTCCAAGTTACAGATGAATGCCAGGGTCTAATTTAATATGGAGGATGTATGGTCTCTCGATAGTATTACTACTGTAGAGTTGTGCAATGCATGCATACCAGCAACTACTCAGTACTAGTACAACTAGTACTAGTAATACTATGCTACTACTAGTACTATAGTATTAGTATATACATTAGTAGTACTAGTAGTAGTAGCACGAGTCAGTCTCACTCTCCACCTCTCACTCACACAGTAACGACTTACTTCTCGGCCTTTCAAGCTAAGATCATGGTGCAGTATCTGCGCTACACATTATGTGGCACTACACTCGCCAAAATGATCTTTTGGCCCTAACAGTCCAAACGAAATAGGATTGGGAAGCTGGTCAGTTGGCATTTACAGCCGTTGTTTGGTTTAGGCTAGAGCCTAGGCTCAAGTTCTTTCTTACTAACTAGGTTGTCCTCTCGCACAGTTTGCTTGTCGTCTGCTACTGTGCTTAGTGCTACAGGCTCGATAACTGTGGCTTGTCATTGCCAGAAGCTCGAACACTTGCAATTGCGTTCCAAATATTTAAAACAAATTCGGTTATTTGGATCAAGTTTATCTGCATAAGATGTGCAGAATAAGTTGAATATTATATTTATTATTTTCTTTCAAAGTTTTCAAGTAATTACTTACTAATATTTGAAAAGTAATTACTTCTAATGTAGATAATGTATGGTATTCTTTGAAACGTAAAATGGCTGCGCCCGTGTGGTGTCTGCAAATTCTGGACAGCTGTGCCGAAATCGTAATGAAATTGAGCTACAACTTTCAACATTTGTTTCATTTGTAGTATATTATAATGTTACTTTTGTTAAGTACTAAACAGCGAACGACTTTGAATCACGGAGGTGGTTTTCTCGTCGGACATGGCGCTTATATTGTTTGCGCTGGATCGTTTCGTGAAAACGAATCACCCAGTTAGTACAAAGTACTACTAGTACTAGTAGTACTAAGTTGTACTACTACTACTAGTAGTACTAGTACCAGGGAGCTCCCTGCTGGTACCAGTACATTCTTAATAACGAGTACGGTGCCCTAAGCTGAGACGATTGCATAATATAGTAGTAGGCCTAGGTGCACCCTTAAGTTTAATTAGCAGTATAAGTTGAGTATGTTTTTCTTTTTAGTATTTTAAGGGGTTAGGAAGCATCATAGGCTCATGTAGAAACACCTGTCCAGGTTGTGATCGTGGATGAACACCGGCTTTAACAAGCCTTCTCTTTTCGACCAGTGTCCAGAAGTTATGAGGCAGGCAATGCATGCACCCATCTATCCCATCCTGCTCCCGGGACCGCCATTTAATGTCCCCATCTCACGGGCGTGAGTGTACCTCGATCTCTGACCACTTTCTCAAAGACCGAGAGAAGTGAGAGCAACCTGTTCATCACCACTGCATTGCAGCTGATATGAGCAAAGTTATTGCGACACAAAGAACCCATATATATGATGTATCTAACACATTTATTGACCAACATGTGAAGTACGGGTTTCAAAGAATCACAGTCATGTTTTGATAAAAAAAATTGTCCTTTCTGATCCTTATTATCTATACTATTATACTAAAACGGTGATTTTGATGCATTAAGTTATGGTAGGCCTAATGCCATGCAGTAACAACCTTGCTTTTTCCTTGCAAAAAGATTAGCTGACATCGTTGACTATATTGTACTGGTTTGCTAATATGGGATAGGTTGTAGATTAACATGTGTTGTGGTTTTCTAATATGGGATAGGTTGTAGATTAACATGTGTTGTGGTTTTCTAATATGGGACAGGTTGTAGATTAACATGTGTTGTGGTTTTCTAATATGGGATAGGTTGTAGATCAACATGTGTTGTGGTTTTCTAATATGGGACAGGCTGTAGATTAACATGTGTTGTGGTTTTCTAATATGGGATAGGTTGTAGATTAACATGTGTTGTGGTTTTCTAATATGGGACAAGTTGTAGATTAACATGTGTTGTGGTTTTCTAATATGGGATAGGTTGTAGATTAACATGTGTTGTGGTTTTCTAATATGGGACAAGTTGTAGATTAACATGTGTTGTGGTTTTCTAATATGGGATAGGTTGTAGATTAACATGTGTTGTGGTTTTCTAATATGGGACAGGCTGTAGATTAACATGTGTTGTGGTTTGCTAATATGGGATAGGTTGTAGATCAACATGTGTTGTGGTTTTCTAGTATGGGACAGGCTGTAGATTAACATGTGTAGTGGTTTTCTAATATGGGATAGGTTGTAGATTAACATGTATTGTGGTTTTCTAATATGGGACAGGTTGTAGATCAACAGATGTTTTTTTTCCTTCAAATATGGGGCAGATTGTTGATTAACATGTGTGGTTTTCTTTAAGAGAATTGTTTAGCATTCTGGGAAGGATTAGTAATGCTGGATGGAGGGTAAATGAACTTTGGAGAACAGGAATATCATCTTGCATGACATTCTCCGAAGAAGATGGAACGTAGCTTTTGGAACATCTCCCATCAAATCTTATGCTATATTAGGTGTAAGCAAACTACTCGGTGTATCGCCAATGGTGGTGGTACCTAATTTGTTGCATTGACACTACAGTAGATTTGATTGTTCAATAAACTTGCATTACAACTCCCAAAATGCATTTCAGATCATGTTTAGTATCTGTCGTTAGGAGGCTACCCTCCTACAGAATCATGTGCTACACATGACTACGTGGTACTACACTCGCCCGATGATCTCCATGTCTACAGTCCAATCAAAATCAGATTAGGGCAGTGAAAGTGGATCAGGTTGGTGTAGATGGTACTGAGATATAATAGTCTGCAGTGGTTTCTATGCCCTGGCTTCATTCTTGGATGACCTTTCTTCAGTAGTACCTGTTTGATCAGTGGGAGAAGTTCACTGCAGCATCTTCTTGAGGCCTTGAAGGTGGTGTTTCAGCCAGATCAGAGAGCGACACCATTGATATGGGCAGTTCATGACTGTGACTGTTCATGACTGTTCATTCCTAGGGATATTAGAACAATCCTGTTATTTTTTCCTCAACGTTTGCCTTACCGTTGCAGCTTGGACAGATAAAAGGATGCATTGAGCAGGTCAATCAGACAGGTTATGCTGTGCTTGTGTCATGTGCTGGTTCCGAGAACACAGAGGGCTCTTTGATTTTGGATGCGGTTTTCATCCCGAGTACCGAAGGATATCTAAATAACGCAGAAGATGTTTTGTCGCAAGTACAAGCAGGTAGATCGAAGCCCGGCTGTTATTTAACTTAATGCATTTTGTATGTGAAGTGAATGTATTATTATTCTTTACAAATAAAATTAATGATGCTAAGCATTTCACATCGCTGTAAACAAAAATCACGACTTTGTTCATGTTACGAATCTGGTGATGACCTCAAATTTTATTTTGCTATGCTAGTCAAAATGCTATTAATGAAGAGAACGTTATAGAAGGACATTTTACCTATTCCAGGATGCCTTGATTCTTCTTGAGCTCCAAGACAGGACATTGTCCTTTCACACCATTATCCATGCAGTTCATTATGAAGATGGATTTACTCTACTAACAGAGTTTTAATATCGATTTCATTTTTAATGCAAATTGAGAAGTCTCTGTGGACATGTATAAAGCAGTTAGATTCGATAAATAAATTATTTCAAAATACTTCCACGTTTCACAAAAATAGCTGAGTGGTTAGTAGCTTTCTGGTTTTAGTCACTAATTAGCAACACATGTTGGTATTAATATAACAAATCAACAGCTGTAGACACAACCAAGTAGGATCACAAAAGGAATTTTTGCTGTGAAATCAATGAACAAAGACGTCTTTATATTTTTTGGTGTTCTCATTAATTTAGCATTGCGTAATATTTAAGCAGACAGATTGTTTATAGTCACCAAATTTAAAAGTTGAGAGATTACCTTGTTGACTTTTTAGGTTGATAGAGTTGTGAGATTACCCTTGTTGACCTTTCAGGTCGATAGATTTGGTAACACTTTTGTTTGTCCTTTCCCACAGACACAACTGTATGCAGTGTCCTCTGTGTATGTCCCTCTAAGGTGACGGATGATGTAGCGAAGGAAGCAATATCAGCTCTACCTATCAAGGTAGAGTACTTTCGATTTCCTTGCTTTCGTTCAGAATCTGCAGTGTCACGCATTGAATACAAAAGTATGGAGCAATGAAAAAGTAGATCCGTTCCTGTAGTCTGCAGCAGTGCTACACATGGAGGGGCTGGAGAAGAGGGTTGATTTATTAATTTGTTGGTGCCTCTCAACTTTGAATGTTAAATTGCAAGTATTTTAAGTTATAATATGCTGTAGACCACTTACTGCACCGGTCAAGATTGTTAGTTACAAGCTTACATACGAACGTACATTATATGTATTTATGTTACAGTTTGCTGTAGACCACCTATATAAACTGTTCAAAAATATTAATTAAAAGCATACGTAGGAATATTTATATCTGTATGTTACAATTTGATGTGGTCAAGAAAATTGTTGTAGCCCTTATTATAAGGATATATGCTTTAACACCACCTTAAATATAGGATACATACATGAGTATAGGCTAGTATCTACATACACTACATACACTATGTTTGAGGTTGTCACTCAAAGTTTGGTATGTGTTTTATGGAAGCTATCTCAAATATAGTGTATGTACATGTGTATGTGTATGCATCCTATATCTGAAGTTGGTCTTACATGAAGTATGTATCCAAGTTTTTCAAGTGATTCAGTCTTCCTTTATTCATTCGCACTATTTTTCACAATGCGGTGTGTTGCCCTATGAACTGCTGTCATTATAACTTCTGGGGTATATGGTAAATATATTCCTTATCTTTAAATTGGTTTGTTACACTGGCTCTTTAATGCCTTGTTTTTTTTATTTCAGAATTTACAACAGCATTCTCTTGGTTTCTACGTTTGGGATGTATCGTCATCGGGAGGTACTGGCATAGATAACCTCTTCCTCTACGATCCCTCGTCCACTTCTCTGCAGCCGTGCAACGTAGAGCTGACGTCGGGACAGGATTACCTCGACCGATTAATATACCTCAGGCTGAGCGGGAACATTGGAGTTAATTTCTCCTATACGTCGGCGGATGGTGAGTTTTTTTGTGGAATTTCCTTTATATCTGTACAAATGTGCAGAGTAAAAATAGTATTGTCAACGTTTTAATACCATGATTCTTGGATTGAGCTCCTAACTTATCATCAGTTAATTTGGAAAGCAGATTCATTATCAGATATGACGCTGATCGCAAATTCAGCATACTAAAGTTAAAATTTAGTAAAGGTTGCAGACTTCTGGCAAACTGCTGGAACATTATCTATCGTCAGGAATATCATGGACCACTCGATCACTTCAATAGACACTCGATTCTGTAGTGTCAATGCAGCGTGGTTGCAGATGTGAACGCGACCTTATGAAACCAAATGAACTTGCCTTGATTGCTGATGATCCAGGTCGATTGTGTATAATGTATTTTGGCAAAGTATTTGATGTTGCACCCCCCTCCCCCATAGACGTCTCCTCCTCGAGCTTGACCATCTGGATATCCATCATAACACAAACAAATGGATCGAAAACTCTCCTGCTAAACAGAATTCAATGTGTCATCATAAGATGGTGAATATCATCAAGTTATTTGTTAGGATCACTACTGACTTATATCAGCGATCTTCCTGATAGTGGCATGCATCCGTTGCAGGAGTACCTGTGGCTGATTTCATCCTGTACCGTCAAATTAAAATATTCAGTGTATGCAGTATCAATGATGTAATCAAAGCCCAATCGGCAGTTTAATCTCTGTTCACTATGGATAATGCACCTACCGTCAGTATAATTTTTTGAAACAGATTTCAGACATGTCAGATATTCAGTTGATCGGCAAGTTAATCTCTGTACATTTTGGACAATGCGCACCTACCTATCTGGTAGTATGAATGGTAGAAACAGACTTCTGTTTTGCATGCTTCTAACATTGATGCTATCAATGCACGGTAGATAGTAACTAAGCAAGTGCATCTTAAGGCTTAGCCTATCGTAAAAGCCTCTAAAGACTCTAAATACACTTGTTAGCAATCCTTCAATGTGTACATTGTACAGTATATTGTTTGTCTATCATTGATATTATTTTCATACATTTGAGTCAGCAGGTCCTCATTGCTGATGCAGTGTGTCTACAAAAATATCCATTTTTTTTTTGCCTAAAAATTAGGTTGTAGGCAGCCTCTGCAAGCGACCAAACCCCTGTGAAGTCAGTAGAGGCTATTTACACAATGTCAAAGTAAAAGGTTTAGATTGAACAAATTGTTATCAAACTGAGTTTGCTCTCTGTAAAGAAATGGACAGATGGCTAATAAACTCGTTGTCGTAAACTAAAGAGTCAAAAGTTAGCAGAGTACGACTGTATTAAGATAGATTGATTGTATCTATCTTTCCTTATTGGTCCGTATTCACGGTGATCAGAGAATCACGTCTCATGTGAACACAGTGAATGCAGTAATGATCGCATCTGTTTCTTCCTTTTCTGGTTTGTAGTAATCATGCTGATACAAGTCCTGTCAGTTGATGGAACAGATCTTTGCTATGTGATTTTATATTAACAGTTCTGTCTAGCAAAACCACTGGGGAGATATTTTATTATATATTAAAACACACTTGAGCATTGCAGGTATGTTTTTATTTTTAATTAAACTGTTATTTTTCAGACTTTAATCAAGCATGTGAGAATTCATTCAGCGTTTTGAAGGAGAGGTTAAAGTCCCATCAACTTGTGTTCCGTCTCGGTCAGAGTAGACTTTTGTTCAGCTTCAACGAACGTGGTGGTCCCAGTGTTTCGGGGGCCAGCGTGAGAACTGTGGAAGATGTTTTTGACTTTACACAAGATGATAAAGATGCGCCTTCTAGGAAAAAGAAAGGAAGCTGCAAAGGCCGCAGAAAAGAAAAGGTTTGAAAGTTTAACGACCTACAATACGTCCGCTTTGCATCACCTGCCTCTTGCACCGTTTCTATGCACTAGCTGTTAAATCATCAACCACTCACTGCCAAACACACACATGTAGGGTGTGTAGTGCTGTTTAATCTGTGTAGACATCATATAATGGGATGGAACCAATGCAATCCTTAATACCCTTTAATGGAAAAGGAAACCAAAATATTTGGACAATTAGTGTTCATGTGGTATCTGGTGAATAGGATTATGACATGATAACAGCTAGTTTGTGTGAAATAATGATGGTGTCTATAGGTTACGATTCTCTGTGAATTAGTCAGAATATACCATTACAATTACATGTAAAATGTGAAGTAGAAATTTGAGCAGAAATGCCACAGCGGATACGACACGTTGGATGGCTAGGCATTTAAGGGTCAAATTGCTGACATGTTAATAAGACGTCAGATTAAAAAGTTTATTACATAATGTCTTGTTTTCCAGGCAGTGGATCTGAAACTGCTCTTCAGGACAGGACCGCTCGCAAAGGATGATAATGCACAATATATCGTCCCTACTGTGCAATATCAAACATGTGAGTTAATTGGAATATTAAACGGTTGTTTGTCAGTAGGGAAAGATTGTTTTTATTTTATGTGTGTTTTGCATTCATTTTTTTCC
>JAODAG010239304.1:0-13294 GCA_027574785.1 Orphnurgus asper | reverse complement strand
CCACGATCACAACCTGCACAGGGGTTTCTACATGAGCCTATGAGGCTTCCTAACCCCTTAATATACTAAACTAAACTAAAACTATATGTTAAGAACTAGTTATCCAGTGTATACTATAGAGAAATATAATAAAACACTTTTCCATGCAAACTCAGGCTGCTATAAGGTCAGGGGCTAAGACTGAGAGATCATTGTCCATTCCTTCAGCATGTTTATTACCCTCAAGAATCCAGCATTTTGTGTGGGTAGAAAGACATAGTTGCCCAACCCCAGTGACAGCCTTGTAGGCAAGTCTGCTGATCAAGCAGCTAGGAAGGGTAACTGAATTTTACGAATGATTAGGTGCAACTTTCAGATTTCTTCGTAATGGTACAGTTATTCTGTTTTGCAAAGTTGATGCATATCTTTATTCAAATACTCTTTATGATTTTATCTTTGAATATTGTTGTCATTGAGTAATATTATGTATGAATGTCACTGTTTCAAGCTTCAGAATGGGTGATGTAGGTTAGATGTAACAGAATTTCTTCTCACAGACTGTGTTGTGGATACTGTATGTGGTATACAGTGGTCTGCCTGAATTGTAAGTGTCTAAAAGTGTTAATGCACATGCCTTTAAGAATGCCCTTGAGAGGCAGTTTTTCCAGTGTGGTAGACATTGATGTATGGGTAATTGTTGGGGTTTTGGTCCAGCAAGTTTAAGGGGTCTTTATACGAGGATGCTTGTTCTACGTGACCCGTTACTTACTTAACTTAACTAAACTTAACACTACAACAATATCAGCAGTTATGTTGACCATATACTAGGTGCTCTAATGGACGTACAGTATGAGTTGGGCTTAGGCCGAGTTCATGCAAATTGATATGAAATTGATGTCATAATAGGTAGTATGCCAGACACCTACAGTACTGTAGCATACATAGGTGATACAGGCTTATTTGATTGGTCGATTATTCTGCTTGTTACTATTGCTTGTTACAAATAGAGGCAGACGACATCAAAATGTATTATGTCCAGGCTTTTGGGGGTTCTTTGGATCTTTTGTCAACAAATTATATGCATTGGATCTTAGTTGTATATTCCACCTGATGAAGGGTTACAGATGCCTGCATGTAGCCTATGTCTACTGTATATATATACGTATATGTACATATTATTATTTTTAATAATTCATTTGTCAGCATATAGGCCTATATTCCAATTGATTTCAGTAGGCTAAATAAAGAATGTCTCTATTTGGTTGGGAATTAATGTCTGCATTAATATAACTTATGCCATGTTGATTGTGACCCAGACACTACATCCAACTATTAAAAAAAAGTTCTCGCGCGCGTGGTCGACTACCGGTAGTGGTTTCTATTTTTTCTTCAAAGAAGCTATATGCCTGCTTTTTGCATTCATGTATACTATATGTATTAGGTAAAATCGTGTTATTCCTACACATTATGTCGCACAAGGTTGCAAAAAAATGAAGTGTGTGATAAATGTTTGCCCACCCACGTCACTTTTGCGATGTTTTGTGTTGTAAAATCTTAATTCCTAGTGTAGACATTGTGAAATGCCTAGTAGTAGTAGTAGTTGTAGGTGGTTAACCCTACTCCACACATTTCAAATGATCTCAAAGCCTGAATGTCCTGCTAAATTGATGTTTATATCTTTCAAGGATACAAAATTTGATGGAGCTGGATTTCTTTTTAAATTTGTGTATTTTAGGCAGTTTTAGTTTTTTATGCATAATTATGATAAATTCGTACATAAAGACACCCCCAAAAAAAATTGTTTCATCTATATTTGATCTCTTGCAGAAGCTACCTTCTTCAATGGAAAAATTGGATAATGTAACCTTTACCCCGCAGTCAAAGTAAAATGGCTGACGTTACTAACACTCATTTCAGCCAGCGGCGCAACCAAGCAATGCGCATGACAGCCCCTCCAAATTCTAAACGCATCTCTGCTATTCCGAATGGTGGTGATGCTCGTCATCAAAGTGCTCCGCAACATTCACGTCTGCAACAGATGCAGGCTAAATACCAACTCAAATTGACAAGGGAAAGGGATGCAAAACAGGTAGTACTGCATCATCCGAGAGAGCAGGCAAGGTTGGTATTACCGCGAGTCGATAGGACGGGTACTGTTACGGTCAGCTCCTCACAAAAGAAAGGCGTGGTTCGGGAATTTTTTAAGGAACGCCGGAAACTGGAGAAAACTGGAAGATTGGACAGTGTGCCTGCTCCAGGCTCTCATCTTCAGAAGATGAGATCAGAACAAGAGTCGTTATGTCAGCAAGAAGAGATTAAGCAAGATGAACTTCAGAAATTTGCTAGGCCACAGAATGGGAGGCAAGTGAAGCCCCAACGGAAGAGCCAAGGATTCTGTAAATCTAAACCGCTAGCTCCGATCAAGCAACTGTCTGTTGAACGTACCGGCCTTAAACCCCCTGTGGCAGTTGGCCATTTTGAAACGACTGAAGAACTTTCATCCTGGGAAGATGATGAATCTTCCAAAGTGTACCTCGAGGAGGAGAAGAGAGCACCAAACGCAATTAATGAAAAGCCAAAGTCATACAGTTCAATCGTCAGTAAACGTCAGCCAAAGTCTAAAAGTTCGAACAAATCGAATAGGATTGGTGTTAATGGTACCGCTCCAAGGATCTCATCAAAGGTAGCCGCCAATGGGAAGCAGCGTTCAACCCGTCCATATCAGACGAAAAGAGAAGAAGGCGAATCGTTTGGGTTGACAGACTTTCAAAAATGGCAAATGGAACAAGACCAGCAGCGAGAGGCAAGGTTGAGTAAATACCAGGAGAAATTGAAGGAAGAGGGAACGGTGGAATATTCTCCATTTCCACACGACGACTCGGAGGAAGAAGAAAACTACGACGCCCGAGTCGATCGACGAAACGGACATAATACACGGATGCAGGAGTTTCACGATAACAAAGAGAAGGAATTGGAGGCATTGATAGCCAAGCATCAAGCGGATTTGCAGAAACTTCAAGTAGATGACGGTGACACCGGTAGTGATGAGGAGAACACAAATGGTATCGCTACTTTTGAACCAGCCGGCGATAATCAGACGCCAACGATGATACAAAATACGGAAGGACGAAGTGAGAACGAAGAGCCACCGAAGGGTAGAGCCGATGATCGTGGGAAGTACAAAGACCGATATTGCTACCAAACTGAAATACAGAGTCCGTTTGATGCATCAGGTCCTTTTTACCCGGATGAGGACGCCGATGTACTTTCTATTAGGGGGACGACATCTAGTGTCACTTCGAAAGAGGATGATTCTTTGCGACGTAGTGGGCAATCTTATGCCGGCAGGCCAGATTTGAGTGAAGGAGAAGGAGAATATGATAAAACATCGTGCGTGGACTTGCGACCTTGCCAGATTTGTGGACACTCATTCTCCGCTGATAGGTTGCCAAAGCATAGAGCAATCTGCAAGAAAATTTCAAACAAGGAAAGAAAAGTATTCGATTCCACAAAACATCGAACGGAAGGAACGGATATGGCGCAGTTTGTGAGGCAAGGGAGGCACCTGCAAGAGCCTACTCAAGTGAGTATCAGTAAACAAAAGTAGGGTTGTTCCACATTGTTATAGTTTTGATTGAATGTAGTCTAGACGTTTATTGTTTTTCGTATCAAATGCAAGCTCTTTCCACTGGAGATCAACTGATCAACTAACCTTTCCTCCCCAAGGGAATTCACAAAATCAGCCATAGAATTAGATTATGCTTTCTTTAACATCGAGAAATATCTCTCTTAGTAGACGTCCAAGAAGTCTTCCTGCATTTGTTCCTACGATTTCTTTTAAAGAACGAGCAAATGTTTTGAACACACCACTGCAAACAAAAAAATTGATATGTAGCACATAATGTATTACTGGATGTTTGGAACATTTTCATTTGAAATCAGGAACGCGGGAATCAGACTAGCACTTGATACCTCTTCCCAAATAAATCATTGAAACGAATCACCGGTGGTTCAGTAATAAAAAAAATTGTATTCAATTCTTCATCATTGAAATTCATAGCCCCATATAACTGAAAGTGTATGGCATTTGGACCTTTAAAAGTTTTCTGATGTATTGTGTTCTCTGTTAGCCTATACAGTATGTAGTATGTATGTATCAGTTTGTAGCACATAATGTATGTATGTATCAGTTTGGGTTCAACATCATAGCCTATCATAGCCTAAGTTTATTTGTCACACTCTCTTGATCAGAAACGTCGAAGCGACTGGAGGAAGAAACACAAAGAGTTCATCCGTGCTATTAGGGACGCTCAAACTGTCCAGGCTCACGTGTCCAGAGGGGGTAAGCTGTCGGATTTACCACCTCCCAAGCCAGCAGAGAATCCGGATTACAAGCAATGTCCATACTGCAAGAGAAGATTCAATACAGCCGCAGCGGAGAGACACATCCCTCACTGCAAGAACTCCATGCATCGTCCCAAACCACCACCTAGCAGGAGGCCGTAAATTGATTGTGGTCCATTGTAGAAGTCGGCCCACTTTCATTGCTATGTACAGTAGCTGTACGGATCCAACAATACCTTCATCTCTTATTTTGTGGTATAAAATGTAAACGATGAGCTATAAGCTAGGCAGAGTGTCAGTTATAATACGTTAGTTTAAGTCAGATTATATCGCCCAGTGACGATAAAGCAACATATCTATAAGACTGCCGAGTTAGATGTAATGGCCAGTGATTTGGAATAAAAAGCAGATGAGGAGGACTGGCTTCCGCCTCTGTTGCAATACATTGTTGATCAATAGGGAGAGATTTTCTCGTTAGTATGAAGGGCATGTTCTAGTGCATCAGGGATCGTGGCTAATTCAACCACACGTCTTCCATCGGTTTTTTTCTGAAACAGGATTGTGTGTTAATTAGAATAAAGAGTACAATACTTCATCATAACTCGATTGACGTTTCTCCTCGTATTTCACAACTTGCTGAAAATGGTTGTCGATATCTTCTAACATTTGATGTATTACTTCATTTTCAAAGTTATATAGTGTTATACAGCTATGCACTGTTTCTTCAACATGGTACTTTTGAGTTTTATTGAGCTAAGATCCTGCCGATTATAGGTAGTATTTTATGAAAGCGAGATTTCAAGTGGGAGAGCTACCTGATCTGATCTGAGAGACATTGATAATAATACTAGCGTACCAATTTATTTATCGAAGTTAGTTTTACAGACATGTTGAAAGACTGTCGTAATACTCACCACGGTGGTGTAATTCATGTCTGGTGTTTCTTCGAAGAACAATTATCAATTGATATTAATTTTAGAAAGAAGTAATACACAACGTTTGTCTTGTTGATTCATTACAGTTTAGTGGCGGATTAACCCAGTAGCAAAGTAGGGTATGCCATGGGCCCCGCATTTTCGAAGGGCCCCTGCGTACTGTAACTAGCTATCTGGTGAAATAGGCATCTCACTATCTGGAGACGCTGTTGTTTTACATGTTGGCTGAGCTGCATGGTTGCGTCATCATACGTACGTCATTAATAAGATGATGATACGAATAAATAATTTCGTTCAAATATCGACTTTACTGAGTAGATTAAGTATGTGTGACTATAAATCACCCATCAGTCTGCAGTATGGTTTGCTCAAATTTAGATTGCGTTATTCAGTTTCTATTGCTCGTTTCCATGTTGGGATGTCGTTGCGAGTGTAGCCATTTTTATACGACCACGGTTGTCGCTGTTTGTCTTTAGGCCGTGTATTAAGAGTCCTAGTGAATTGAACATGATAGTGTATAGGTCGATATTCATCCTGAGCCTGACCCGTTCTACTGATTACTTGATGGATCTTTGGATATTACGTTAATCGTTTTTAATTTAAGCATTTTGTGAGGGAAAGTTTGCCTTCTGTCGAGACCGTAGGGTCTAGGCTAGACCATCACGTTATGGTTGTGTGGAAGGCACCTCATGCACTGCTACGAATGATGTGAACATTTAATACATATTTGATAGAGGTTGAAACGAGTGATTATTAATTGTTTACATTAGTGATTGATGAACTTTTTCACTTGTGGGAGAGTCGATTAGGAGTAATTAGTAAATGGAAGTAAATTAATCCGGCCCTGACGACACAGTATTGCGTTAGTAATAATGTGACAACCTTTATATATAGGCCTATAAATATATTGAATCATTTTCAACCGTCGGCGATCACTCTATTCAGGGTACATTTACAGGCTGTTAAGAAGAATGTTCATCATTGTGAAAAACAGTGTTAACATTTAATGTAAACATTCATATGATATATGATAAACACACACAATCTGTCTAGTTTTTGGTTTCTTTCTTTTTTCGAGCTCGATTGTTTGTTTGTTCCTATTCTGAAAGCATCGAGAACCTTAAGTTGTAAGTCAGGCTTTTATTGCGTGTGTTCTGTGGTGCCGTGGCGCTTAGGTTGTATTCGCGAAATCTCCAATGACAGAATGTCCCTGTCATTTGTTAGCCTTTAGTTCTTCAATGTTTTTGTATTACAAAACCTACGAATCATAAGGGATCACATGCAGACGCGGATCCAATGGGGGGTGGGGTGCGTAATATGGATTTTGTTGTTATTATTGGCAGTATTTCCCTGAACCTGCCACTGACTTGCCGGGGATGCTGTATTGCAATTGGTCGATTTCCAACGCATATGTTCTGGCCGTAATCTAGCTAATGGGTGGGCAAGATTGAAGGTACAACCACAGGCTACAGCTTGGTGGCTATGTGAGCCTGGATCTTGCATAGCTTGAAATTATTCAAGATTTGCTTTGGCTTATAATCATACAGATTTTCTAGCGTTTTAAAGTAAAATGGTATTGCCAATGTATTGTCCAAAAGATTAGCCACATCATTTCAAGCCTTTGCGTCAATTTCATACCTGACCCAAAGGCGGTAATGTGTAGTGGCCTAGCATGGTGTAGTGTCCAAAGGTTCCAGGTCCTGTCCCTGCCATGGTCAACACAGCTGTTTTGAAATGGTGTTCGAGTTCGATCTTAACTGGTGTAAACTCTTTAACACACGGCCCCTCATCGGTACTCCAGCGGATGCGAAAATGAAGTTGGACATTCATTTCGACACCGCGGTTGCATCATATCGCGGTGTACGATCAGCCTGCAAGTTTTTAAAAAACGATGGCCAAAAATGTCATCCATAGCATATCCATGCCGTCATCACAACCGTCATGGACGAAATCGTCGCCGCATCGCAAACATTATGGCTGCACCACTAATGTGTCGAGCTACTCGTGATACTGATAACGTACTTTGAGTTATCCCTCTCGCCATGGAGGTTTGCAATACCCCAATTGTGCAAATAATGATGACTGAATTACAGTATTTTACACGTGTGACAAGTCGGTTTCGCACTTCCATTGCCTTCAGATACAGAAAAAAAAACAATGGGTCATGATTTTAGACTGAAATAGGCAGTCACCAAAGTTACGTAGGCCTACAACATAACGATCGGACTATTATCCAGTGCATATCTACAGATGCTATCCATGATCTTAAGTATGAAGTACCCATGACGCACTCCAACACATGTTAAATTCGAGTCGCTTTTGGAAGCCACATGTGTTAAAACAGAAATGTGGGGAGCTATAGTAGGGGATGTATTGAACGTGACAACTATAAGAAACCGCAGAAGTACAGAGTAGCTTAATGTTCATCTTTCTGGAATGAGGAGTTTACGAGAAATATGGAGAATGGAGAAATATGGAGAAATCAGGAGAAATATGGGGAAATCAGGAGATCGCTAACGATATTGCTGCATATTCCATCGGTCTGGTGGGTTGCTTTTGTAGCGTTTTGAGAAAAGAGCAAGCAATCAAACTTTTAGCACACGGTGGCATCCGTAAGCAGAATTGTTTAACATGTGTTAAGAGTGTTATAACATACGGGCATATACATGCAATATTTCACAATATTACAGAGCTTTTATATGAAGCGATTCTTTTCGGCACGGGTGGCGTTACAGTACTGTATGAGAATTAACTACAAAGTACTGTATGACAAGTACGGTACACAGTTCTGCAGTACTGTATGAGAATTAACTACAAAGTACTGCATGACAAGTACGGTACACAGTTCTGCTGGAGAATTAAGTACAAAGTACTGCAAGAGAAATAAGTGCAAAGTACTGTTACAGTTTGAAAATTAAGTACAAAGTGCTGTATGCGAATTACGGTACGTCGCGTTATACACCGACTGGATGAGAATGAACTTGTTCCAAGTACCGGTACTATATGAGAATTAAGTACAAAATACTGTATGATAATTAAGTACAACGTACTGCATGGGACTAAGTACAATGTATTGTACGAGAAACAAGTTCCAACTACTGTATGTTAATTAAGTACAAAGTATTGTATGAAAACTACCGTAACCATTTTATTGCAGATTTCTTGATCAATACTTAAGCTTCGCGACAAGTGTACAAGATAAGGGGAAATAGATTCATTATTGTGTTTTATTTAGCGTCAGTTGGTGACGTATCTTGCTGTTAATTTTGATCGGATTACATCTCCTCAACGAGAGATTACATCATGTTGGGAAAATGCGAGTCCTTGTAAAAAAAAGTACTTAATTACTCAGTTTGTAATGGTCAATGTCCATCAGTCTTCTCCCTTAACCCCACGCTCCCCCTTCTCTCTGTCTAAATTCTACTTCGAAGGGCCTCGGAAACCTGATTAATCCATTCACGCCCTCCGCGGGTACGTCATCGGAGTCGATTGGTTTAGAGAGGACGAACCGGTGAATAATATTCGAGAATAAGAGGAATCTGATACTCTCTGCTATCGTTGGGGCCTCGCCTCGTGTACCACCTGTAAATCAATAATACATTAAAAGTAACATAAACATCTACAGATGTTAAGATGATGGTGGTGTAGGAAGGACATGAAAATTTGCAAGGGAAGGAGGAGGGATCGACGGCAACGAGGTCGAGCCACCCACTAATAGCCAGGTCATAATAATGCTGACACTATCTGTAAAAAAGTAGCTAACCCTCCCTTATAAGGATACTTTTTTATCAGTGTATGCTACCAAAAAACGATCAATAATACAAATGAACATATGACTCACTGACTTTCTTGTCATGTCAATATAAGTGGGTTTCACGCGTCAACTTCCCATTCCACCGTCCCGCCCGTTATTATTTCTGACTTTTACTTTAATTGATTAGTGATGGCGATTCCGGAGAGAAATGTTGGAGTAGCTGCTCGCCACTTAGAATTCTAGCAGGATTCTTGATTGGCAAATCGATAAAGTTACGTTTACTAAGTTTTAAATCATTCATTATAAAAGAACTTACTCCTTCCGAAGTTAAGAAACCGGACTCTCTCGTCTTCGATAAATTTGCGGCGCGGATTGTGAAGGAAACGATCCGGGTTGTACCTGTGGGGCGCTGGGTATTTCCGGGGATCGTGCAGCAAGGACCACAGGTTGTGAAATACGAAAGTGTCACGTGGAACCACAAACCCTCCCAATTTTATTTCAGATTCCGTTCGATATTGCAGTGCTGTGTAGAAGAGATAATTGTGATTTGTCAATAAAGTGACATCAATCCGTAGGGTTTGTATAATATGTCACCGACATGGTACCGTGGAGGAATGTCGCCATCGTGAGTTGTATGTACTGCATCAATAAATACTGTGTTCATAGTTACTACATTTATATAGCCTATGTAATATATAATGTTGAGTGATTGGAATATCTGGAAACAGTAAAAAGCAAATTGACTGTATCGGGATTCGAACTCTTACCGTCCTGCTTAATTAACACAGCAGTCGTGCAACCAATTAGTCCGCGAAGCCAGGTAGCATTTAAGAGTTTTGAATCGCTGTGTTAGTCTTGTTGCAGATGTTTACGCGCATTCTCCTTTCCCATCCACAACCATTCCAGCAAATATATTAAATTGTAGAGGGCCCTGCCTTACCTAAACAGAGGGCGCATTACCTCAGAGCTAGAACGGCATATTTAAGACCAGACGTTCCGAATGGGTCATTCCTATTTGAGTTGTATTTATCTTTGCCACTTCATTTTAGGATCAGGTACGTAGCCAGGGGTAGCAATTGTGCCCCCTTAACCACGGAAAAACTTCAAGTATGAGTTAGCAGACGTTTGCATGGACGTCGACTCTAATTTGAGCAATTTCTATTCTCGACTTTTTGACAGGCTCCATTCTTCTAGATGCTATATTCCTGTTTAGGAGTGGGGGGGGGGGGTTAATATTGGGACAACGGCAATCGACAGTTTTCTTCATTTGTACACCATCCTCTTAAAATAAAGATTAAACAAATCCCCTTTGTTTTCTTCTTCTTACTCAAACTTGTTTCGATTGATAATGTTAGTGAGAGATTGCTGTAATAAGTAACCCTCTTATCGGTTACGGTTCCACTCACATAAGAACGCCAATGACGAATGACGTAGGCTCTCCTGCAAGACAGCAGCAAGGTACGGTAGCTTTGGGAGGTCTGTCAACGTCGGCAAGCTATGTCGACCGACCACATCGTCCAGTTCACGTTGCACCTTCTTTTGTATATCTGGATATTTCGTGACGTATGATATCAGCCAAGTGAGACTAGCGATAGTCGGAAGGGAACCTTCCGCGATGTACGATAAGGCCAACGCTAAAAAGAGGTTCATTGTAAACGGGCTATCGAGGGCATTCCTATCTTCTTTTTCGACCCCGGTAAGAAACTCTTCGACCGCCGTAGATATATCGTCTCTCTCGAGGTTCAACCTCTTCGCCATACACGAGATAACGTCCTTCCAAGAGTTTTTGGCTGTTCCTCCAGCCGTATTATTTGCGAAAGAGAGCAAAACGTCGGGCGATGGAGGAGGAGTAGAGGAGCTTGTAGAAGAATGTGATTGATTTACTCGACAGAAGATTTCAAGGAAGAGAGCGTAGTCTGCATCCTCGAGATCGAATCGAACGTTAAAAGCAATCGACAGAAGTACGTTCGGAATAGCATAGGTCAACAAGATAGCGGGATCGACCAACGATCCTTTAGTAGCGCTCTTTTGAATTTCCTCTAGAACTGCCTTACATTCCGTCGTCAAACACTCGTGGACAGTACCGACTGTCCTTTCAGACGCCAGCTGATGTAACACTTTATAAATCATTCTTCTCTTCTTCTGATTCTCAACTGATAAGTTGGAGGAAGGTAAATCTGAAAGGATAAAAAAGTAAAATTTTAATGTTGTTACGACAGCTCAGATAATAACAAGTTCAGTCCGGACTGGTAGTTAATTTACCGAACATCATTGATAGTGCCCACACATCACGTGTCAATCTTGACGCGGCGGCTGTCAACACACTTATGGGTTTCAAACGTTTAACGATGGTGGTACATGCACTGGCAGGCTGTGGACTAACGATATTTGTAATCATGCCGCGACGCCACCACTTAAACCTTTCTCATCCATACCCCCAGTCCGTAACACTAAAAATGCTGTCCGAAACATAAAACCTACCTCAGAAATACATTTCCCTTGAATGACCATTCTGTAAGAGATCGCTGTGTGTGATCGCAGGCTTTGATCATCAACGATTGCCTCACAGGCTGCAGGCAGTATTCTTTCCTTTGTGTCACATACCTGCAATCAGGGAGCTGCCACTACTCTAGTGGCAGCTCCCTGCTGCAATTTACAGTTCCTGAGCTATGCCAAGCAAGTTGTTGTGAATTCCTTGGCATTTAAAATTGGTCATAAAACTGTCTCGCTAGAAGGTTAATGGCTTTACCAAAAGCTAGTAGAGCAGTCATATCATGTACGCCGGCAATATATCAATCTGCACCCTTGAAAACAAAGGTAAATACACTGACATTGCATTTGTAAGTGTTTTAGAAGCCATGATATGATATAGGTTGAAAACTGGTGGCCATTTTGAGAAGCATGGCCACCATAACATAATTTAAAATATTCACTTTCAATGATCCTTAAGACTTGGAAAATTAAAAATCTCCACAAAAGCAAGCGAACAGCGTTGGATAGGCCTACATTGGTGAACATTACTATAAATTCCCAATCATCAGGGTTAGAACGATATTCCTTGCCTAGATTGAAGTTCACTCATACTGAATTTATTTCGAGCTTTCTTTCTTCATCACGAAATATTGCAGTGCATAGGATATACACATTTTGGGGGATATATATCCGAAAATATACCTCATATTTGTTCACTTACCGAATGAGAAATTGATATCTTCAAAAATCTGGTGGCATGTTCCTTCCATGGAATACATCCTCTGTCGTTGTGCAATGGATTCTTCGAACAATTCTGAGCTGTTCAGAAACACCGCTCGATGACTTCCGAGTCTGGCGTAGAATATCTGTCCATAGAACTGAGAAATGTTTCTGACTTTTCTGCCTGGGTTGTCGGCAGCGGCCATGAGGTGAGGTAGAATCCCCACAATTGGTAAACCCCAGGGTCCTGGTGGAAGCTGCTTCCATGATCTCTGTCGCCAAATTAGAGTCACTACGCTAACGACAAACAGTGGAAATGCACTCGCGATTGCTTTTTGCCGACGTCGGATAATTCTTACGATAAATATCGCCATTCGCCGCAGGTTTTTCATCTGTGAAGCCATTATGGGCTTAGTATAGGTCGTAGTGCTAGTTTCCGACGCACAAACAGATGTCGTCTCAGATACTTCGTGGAATAGGTCTAGTGTTAACAGTACCATCGTGTAACCTTTCTTGCAGTCAGTATAAACAACTTCTGTGACTAGAGGTTCAAAGAGCAACGTCAAAGAGGTAACAATACCGTGAAATGATCGAACACTGGCACTCGCTATATACATTTGGCCTATAAACATAGTACACTGTATTTTATCTATAGGCCTGTTGTATATAGTGATGACCTAATTACTACCGTAATGTATTAATTAAAGGCTTATTAATGGGATCTAAGATATTTGTGTGATTGTGTTGTGACAACAATAACAACCAGTGGTGCTGTGTACAGCATTTCCGAAGAAAACAAATATGGGGATGGTCTGTACGAGGGAAGGGGTTTGGAAATGTCGGAAATACTTCCTTCATGGAGTTAGTTGTGTTGCCCTGACATAAATTCGAGGATAAACAAGACCGCCTCTCGTTGTCATCATTTTGTTGAGTATACTTTACTAAATATAAATATATGTCTGATATCTGGTACCACAGTTTTTGGTTGAGATTCAGTCCTAATTTCAGCATATTCAGGACCTACATGTAGGATATTTCTCAATCATTGGGGGATCCCGGGACCAAGTAGACCACATTCTAGCCTATATAT
>JAODAG010239194.1:568-13297 GCA_027574785.1 Orphnurgus asper | reverse complement strand
GATGAAGGGTAACTTTTTCTCAACAGTGTGGTGGCTTAATGGGTTTTCTCTTCCCAGTGACTGGTAGCACAAAGCAATGTCTTTTCAAGAAACAGAGCCTCGTCATACAACCTGTTTTCTTGAGCGGAAACACTCGGTCACCAAACTGTTAATGTTAAACTGAGGGTAAAACATCTATGGGAGGGGGAAACTTTTACTCTAGCATCTACTACAATTGAGCAAAATTAAGGGCTACTGTACTATAGGGAGTTGGTAAAGTTCCGTGACATCCAGAATGGACAATGTGGGTCGAGGGAACTTTGGCCGGTAGGTACTCTACACCAAGCATACGGTATATGATATTGTGCTAGGCATAGGTTGGGTTACCAGTCGGGCAATCCGGGTAACCGTGTACCAACTTATGCCCCGGTGTAAAACTCTTTTTTTTTCTCTTTTTTTTAAACTCCAGAATTTACATGTACACGGTTACATTCTTTCCCAACAACTGAATTGAGATAAAAAAAAAACCAACAAGCCGAAATTTAATCGAAACCAACTCGTTTGCCACTCTGGGACTGTTAACAGGTTTTTTTTGCCACGACTGATTTTGTTTACCCAGGAAGCGATCTCGCGGAGTGGATCACCAACCAGCTGAAGACCGAGGATTCTACAGAAGCCATGCACATCGCTACGATGATGTATCGACTGGGCTACATTTACCCAGTGGATACTGCCAGAGTGACCTCCATCCAAGACGACAGCTGTCTGTACCGGTTTCAGAGTCCGTACTTCTGGCCGTCTTATGATCGTTGCCACGACAACACTGATTACGGTAGGTCTATTATGGTGGGACACACTTTCGTCTAATATAAGTCAATTATTAAGGAATATGGCCCCGCCGAGTGAACAAAAGTTTTATATGAGCCCTCGAGTACGCCTCCCAAAAAGAAATATTCTACAGAAATCAATTGCCTGAGAGTTTGCTCCTCCTTTAATATGGAGGATAATGATTTCTATAGATATATTTTGACGCTTAATTATACAATTTTTTTCTTGTTAGTCTGATGTACATGGTTACTAACCAAGCTATACCTCCATTTAACGACAATAATAATTGTTTGTACCGGTTTCGAAGACGGTCCATATTTCTGGCCATATTATGAGCATTGCCATGACGACACTGATTGCAGTGGGAATATGGTGACGGACACCCATTTACGCTTCATCTAATTTTAGTCTCAAATGCTGCCAAACGAACAAACGTTTTTTTGGAGGAAATTATCGTCGAGCTCTGCCGAAGAAGTAACGACAGCTGCAGGATTGAACGGGCGACAGATCTGGGTTTTCAAAATGTGGGGAGGAGATGGCCGGGGAGTTGCCAAGCGACAGTCACGAATCAATCCCTCATAAATTTTGCAACTTCACAATCTTAATTATATAGCGAATCCAAATCCTCAAAAGTTTTCCTATAGCCACAATTTGCGCTAAGTATCATTTTTGGAGGTGCTAATTAGATTGTATAAATGTTAGCGGTTTTTCAGGCAAGCAGCGTGGCTAGGCAAGTTGTGGTAAATGCTAGATCATTCCCTAAAGCCATTATAACCTTCTAAGAATACCTAAGATGTCATGGAAGCTGTCTCCCTAATTACATTTCCATGTAATGGTCAAAGTTTGTGGTAGACCACTATAAAACCACATAGCAGGTTACTGTAATAATACATTGTCACCATATTATTACTGTCCAGGTGTATGATAAGTGATTGTCAGTTGGTTACTTGCATTCTGAAGAATCAAGAGTAGAATATATGTTAGTAAACGCACAGCTGATGTTTGTCGTCTTTCATTTCTTTGCGTGCAGCTTACAATACAACACAATTCTAGCCTACACACACTAACCTCTTGAGGGTTTGATTAGCTAGCTACACAGGTAGTTACGTGGTTTCTTTTGAGTCTGCAGATGGATTCTTTTCCCCTAGTTCTCTATCCCAAAAGGACCGTGAATGTGTGTTAGGATCTCAATGTTCCCCATTCTTGCCTGGAGAAGGGTTTTTTTTCCCCTTCTGAGGAGACAGCAGAACGAGTCGGGGAGCGGGGCATAACACATCAGTTGTATGTGGGCCGCATGTTGCAATCGAACGGAGGGATTCTTCAGATATGTCAGATTTAATCAGCTCCCGGTGGTGGGATCAGTTCATCACAAAGCTGAAGGAGATTTCATGACAGGCGATGCCAGCCCAAAGCGTTTGAACTGGGCCCGTTCTGTTTACGAGGTAGAATTTTCATCACTGATCACCCCAGTGCGCCTGTCAGACTGGGGGGTGTCTTTTACGGAGGTTCTACCCTATCAGGATCTGTCAAGAAAAAACCACAACCGATACATCAACGAGATGGAAAGCAGCCTCAATGGACCACTCCATGTGAGGTTGCCTACGTGGACAAATTTTGTATGAGGGCCAACAGACATCCGACAGTAAAGAAGTGGCAGTCAGTCAGCGATATGTAAGCAGCTATCTAAAAGCTTCATGCGACGGTTCCTCGCTGTAGCTAGAGTAGCCGCATTCTTTCGCTTCTGCTAAAAGGTCGATGATGGCATGACCACTTTCTCTGAAACTTCCTGGCCCTTCTTGGTCGGTCGGAGCAGTTCTGCTCTCCCTGCAGGACCCGCCCTCCTTCGAACCTATATGCATGATTCTTTACAGAGTTGAACCCTCACAACGCTTTTTTTTATTTCAGTCAAAAGAAAAAGTTGTCAAAGGATGTTGTTGAGTGGAATGTATGTAAACTATTTCTGGTAGACATCTTGAAATGATAGCATCACAAAAAAACATCTGGATTACATATCATTCCGGTTTGATATCCAGCTTCAAATCTCCTTGCATCTTGCAAAGTATATACGCTTGATAATAACGTATCTGTTCCTCCTTTACCTCTTCAGCCATCTATCTCGCAAAGAGGTCAATGAGAAGCAAGCAGGTCACCATCTTGGAAGATTACGAACAAGTAAGTAGAGAAAGACGACAGTGCATGGCTCGCTTGAAGCTGGTTTCCTCCTTTAAGACATATCAATCTGCCATCATTGATTGTCTCATTCTCCTTGTATGCATGGTAGTTTGATTTTGTTCTTGGAATTAGCTTAGGGCAGGACACTTTCAAACGTGGTGTTGGACAATGCTTGATGATATTATTATGGCTTTTAAAACGTTATTGAAACTTTGTTAAGGCATCCGGTGATCGCAATGATATGTGTCACAAACACGATGCTGTGACTATCATGATCGCGACGAGATGATCTATTTCTGTGCTTGTAATGCTACTGTATATCCTCACTGGTATTGCCATATCTCTAAAGTCTGTGTTGTTTTACTTCTCCATGATTCATTTGTTGGCATAACTGTATGCAATATTTTCCAAGTATTGTCCAAGTGTATACACATGCTACTCAATTGTCCACAATCTTATAGCCTGCAGTTGAGAATTAGTCTTACTGATTGTTAAAAACAACCTATTTTGTGAATGTTAATTCCACTAGCTTTGGTAAAGCCATTAACCTTATAGATAGACAGTTTTATAACCAAGATGTCGTGTACGCGTAGCAGCCGAGTGGGAGACGAGAATTTAAGGTGCTACCGTATATAATATCGTTCTCTGGTCGTAGCAAGCAATACGTACGGGGTAAAGACGTGAGAAATTTACTTCATAACTTAACTTTGTATATATACACAAGGAAACCACAACAACTTGCTTGGCATATAGCTCACGAACTGTGACATTTTGTTAAAAGTTCGGTGAAAAAAATCAAACGAAAATCAGGCCTGCAGCCTGTGTGAGCGTTCTTTGTTTATCCAAGCTGTCACCACACACAGCGAACTCGCCCAGAATGGTTATTAATCAAGGGAAATTTATTACTGGGGTAGGTTTTAATGATCCCAGTTTTTATGTTTCGGACCCCAAATTTAGTGTTATATACGGACGGCGTGGCATGATACTCGCTATTTTATGTTTTGTTTACAGACTTACAGCACACGATCGTTAGTTTCCCCCGCCTCCTCACAATTTAGCACTCATAACTAACAAGTGGGTGCCACGTACGATATGATAAACCTTTTAGCACTGTACTCCCTTCGACCCTTTTGAATGTTATGTTTATATCATTTTGTTGCTTTTTTTCTTAATATATGCGTTATGAAGCATCGCCAGTCACTTTTACTTGTACGTACTGTATACCAGTGTCTTGCAACATATGGGAACATAAACCATCAAAACGATCATTTGATATTTGTCTATTTCCCTTTGCGCGACTGTACTCGGCGGATTATAAGGGCTGATCCTTGGCACACACAGCTCTACGTGTTTAACTGTGGACTCGAGGGTTTTATATATCCGTGTTTATTATTAATTGTCCTATATTACAACATAGCCTATACTTCCAGTAGTACCAGTATTACTACGAACTAGTACATTGACTAGTTTAGACTAGTATACATACTGCAATACGAATGCAAAGACTATGTTCTACATGGTTCATTGCGTATGTGTGTCGTACAGAACAACTTACCTTTAAGTGTAATGGAACGTTCAGGATAACTTACATAATTTTCGCAGTGAGAAAATATGACATACAATCAATTTGCAACTACATTTTCTCTTTCACTGGATGTTAAAATGGCATAAACAGTCAACAGATTTGTCTTTCATAAGTCGTTTAAGCACATGCAATATTTTCCAAACTAAAAGAACACTGAAAATGAGCTACAGTTTGAGAGCACGTGCTTCGGTCTTCCAAGTCAAGTCCTGAATGGCAGTGTGATGATGTCATATGAAAACAAAGAATATAATAAGATGCTTGAATTTTAGGAGGTGTATTTATTTCCAACTGAAATCCGCCTAGGGTTCCACTCAACCAATCGGAATGGAATATATACTGGTGGAAAGCTAAAAAGTCACTCTGAACGTCACGATACGTCATCCAGAAGGAAACATATCGTTGTTTGTTTAAGTAAACAGAGCGCTATATTTGGGGATTTTTTGGCTATTTTTGCCATTGAACAGCTGCCGTTTTTGTTTTTTATATTAAAAATCCGGCGTACCTTCCGAAAATATTTTATAGATGAAAATTATACTAGCAGAAAGTTTCGCTATCATATTCTGCATACCCTGTGCATGAGTATAGGCCGGCTGAGATATCTTTAAAGCAGTGAGATTTGAAACTATTCGCTGCACACAGTTAAGGCATTCACGGAAGTGGTCTGTGAGTATATCTGAGCGCTTATGTTCCGTTATGTGCCCTAAGCTTTCCATGTATTTATATAGAATGCAAACTAAGGGGTTTCAGTGTTATAGTTCACCGAAGGATATTAGTTGACACTTAAATGGTAGAATAGGTAGCTAGGTAGAAGATTCATTCCATTGATTTTATTTTTTTATTTTTTATGAAATAATTAGAAAACCAATTCTGTTCATCATGATTGTAAATAAGCACAGATAACGTAGGCCTACTGTATCTTCAAAGGGATTACTCTGTGCCGAATGCATATACATAAAATCCACTTTTGGTATATCTTATGCAACAAATGTTAGTATATGTAAGATGTCTTCCAAAGTTATGTAATGGAGATGGTAAATACATGCATGGGACTGGGGTGCTCAACATGCACTTAATTGACACACATTGTAAAGCTAGTCAATGTAGAAAAAACTTTGGCTCATTACCCAAAATTATTTTGCATTGCATAGTATGTCTTCGTAGTTGCATTTGCGGCGCAAATTGATTGGGAAGATTCTGAGTAGGCTACTTTTATGAGATTTACTGAATTTTAATCTACTGAGAAAATGTTAAACAAGTATGAACAAATCACCACGTTTTGTGCACGCGTACCCTATACTTTTCGTAAATATTGTTCAGTCTGATCACCTTTTGAAGTCGCTTTGAACTTTGGACCAATATAAGGAATAGTAACTGATGTCGCCAAAATCAGCCCAATACTACTAAATGGGAGTAAAAAAAAGTGAACTTTTCTTGTTTTACTGCACCCTATCCATCTCCTACGATTACATGCATTCATCTAACTACATTAGTGCCAGCGCACCCTCAGAAACATTCACCAGCTGGTAGTCCTTCCTGGTATATAGCTAGGTGCAGGTACTTTCTGGTAGGGTCTAGGTCCTTCCTGCATGGTATGGTCATGAAAGGCCTTAAAAGTTACATCCTAAAGTATTCACAATTGCCAGTTTGTGATTCGTCTTCAGTTCAATGTGTTCATATGGTTCAAAGGAGGGAGTTTTCCTCTTCTTTTTCCCCCCTTCATAAGCTTTCCTTAAGTACAGGGTTTTTAAAAATGATATAAAGAATTTAAATGATGTAAAACTTTCCACATATGTACTGTCCCATCGATCCTTCTGTCTGGAGATGCCAATTAGTGCTAGTTGTGAGTTCTGATGAGAACTTCTGGGTTCTGATAGGAGTTTCTGGATTGTCATGGGAGCTGCTCCTGGGTTCTGATGGGAGCTTCTGAGTTCTGATGGGAACTTCTGGGTTCTGATAGGAGTTTCTGGATTGTCATGGGAGCTGCTCCTGGGTTCTGATGGGAGATTCTGAGTTCTGATGGGAACTTCTGGGTTCTGATAGGAGTTTCTGGATTGTAATGGGAGCTGCTTCTGGGTTCTGATGGGAGCTTCTGAGTTCTGATGGGAACTTCTGGGTTCTGATAGGAGTTTCTGGATTGTCATGGGAGCTGCTTCTGGGTTCTGATGGGAGCTTCTGAGTTCTGATGGGAACTTCTGGGTTCTGATGTCTGCACTGTCTACACCGAGTTAAAGAGGGAAAATTAAGTTACAAAGCTATACATACCTACGAAAATGCAATCTACATTAGTTTATTGTGCACATATGCCACCATCTGTATTATTATCCAGTAAAATGTTTCATCTACACATAGTAACCATAATTTCTAAATTTGATTGAATGTTTCCTCTTTGCACAGAGAATATATATATATATATATATATATATATACATATAAATATATATGTAGGCCTATGTATTATATTACTGTATATAGCCTCTGGCATTAATTCATGAGTCAATCCCCTCTGACAGTTTTGATTATTGTAAGTGCAGTATAGTCTAATGTTATTAGATCCTTTGAAGCGTATTGATGATAATCTTTTACAATACCGGCCCCCCCAAAGGAAATTAACTTCTCATTTGAATCCGAACATCCTTGGATACGTACATATTACCGTATGTGAGGAACATTTGCAAGTTATATTCGCACGAGTAAGTTTGGAGCGTTATGCGCGAATAAAAAACCCACTTCAAATTGAATGTTACGGCTCTCGCCGTCGTCAGCTCGTCAGTTGTTTTAAGACCGTGCTGAATAAAATGAGCGTATATCGGGAAATTGGTTTCTCGATAGCAAGGCAAAAACTGATTCACTAAATGCTGTGATGCATGCATGAGGAAATTTAGAATAGGTATGTAGAGCTGCATCACGGGACACTATAATTTCATGCATCTTTGTCACAACAAAACATGAAAGTGCATTAATTGTTTCCGTATATTTATATGACTCTCGACTGTCTGCAACCTTTTGTATTGCGAATGGCGTACGCTCTATAGTCAGCATGCGTAGCAGACCTGCATCACTGCTACATGTAGAGTATAGTTGTCTGTAAAATCAGGCATAATGCCATGATCTGCTGGATTGGTGAGTAATTGTTAGCTAGTGTGATATTCAGTTATTGTTTGATGATTGATTCTATTATGTATATAAGGCTCAGAGTAAAGCTCAAAAGATGCACGACAGTGGGTGGGGGGGGGGTGGCGATCTGTTCCAAAACAATCTAAGACCCGAAGTATGACAACAACAAACAATGATTATCATCGTTTGTCGTAATTAATGTCAATTATAGCGCCACAGTTGGTGGAACGATAAGTGTCGGGGGTGCGCGGCAGCTTCCCTAGCTAAGTTGAAGATTCTTAAATTGGAATGTGCTCTCCTTGGAAATAGAAATTCAGTATATATATATTAGATAAGTATTTAGAAAGTAGGCTATTTGTGGAAAAAGAGGATGCATGGATCTTGAAATATTGGGCCGAGGGGTCTGTGTGCCATGTATACAGTACCTCATATGCTCCTTCGTAAAGACCAGCTGCAGTGCTCGGGAGCAGCTATGTCTCGACCACGGTTGGCGTGATGATGATATACCTTGAAGCTCTGCATCATGGTGCTACGTTTCAAACGAGAAATGAGGTGTACGAACAAACAACTTTTTGCGGTGCACGATCGTCATTTTTGCAGCGTTGCATAAATATAGTCCCGTCACAAATTAAACTAGTGCACTATTTTGTAATTTTGTACGGAAAGCTATTTGTAATAACAGACGGAATGACCTAAGAATGAGTAAATCCCATTAGGCTATATGTTGCAGAATTAGTGCCGTTATCATGGCCGCAATGTCCCGCTCTGCATGCACTCCACATATATGCGACTCGATCATCACTTCCTTGTTGCTAGGCTGCAGTATCTTTATAACCGGGAACCTCACGGATGAGAGGGTTGTTTGAAATTCATCAGTGCTTAAATTTAGACTATAGCTGCCACGAGAATATATCACAAATGGACGATACTACATCTCTTACATATATCTGTTTGTCATTTAGTTGTATGCAATATTTCTACTTTGATATGATTTTGTTTGATCATAAATCCTTTAGGCTACTAGTTACTATAGTATGTATAGTAACAATCTCATTTCATAATTAATGAAAGAATAAAACCATGCATGCATATAAGATGGCCGTTAATCATATAAAATCTAGTTTATAGTGCAATATGTGTTGATTTAATGCCATACTATGTGTTTGTTTATATTGCGGGGTGTAAAATGATACCGCAGATATCATAGCAACCGTTTCGTTCAAGTTAACGCGTTCTGATTGGCGACATGCTTGCATGCATGGGGACCATGCAGCCTCTAATCGTATTCCAGACTGCATGCATGTATGGTCACAGTGGTAACTCGGTGTAGAACAAATCATGTTGTAAGCGATGATCGCCATGTTGCAAATGCATGAACAAAATTTGAAGCCAAATGTGGAGAAGAAGTAGGTTGCTATATCAAGGTAGTTACAAATTGAATGTTACGTCATAAACAATTATAGTGTCCATATGGCTATATAGCTACCTATTGTAGGTATAGTATAGAGTCGTTGATTTTATGCTGCCTGTTAAGAGGATCGAAGCCTACAGTGGTTGTTTTGTTTTAAATTATACCCTCTTGCAAATTTATGAATATATAGCTAGTCATGCATATTTATGAGGCCTTGTTATGTTAATTTAATGTATATATAGCTAGGCTAGTATAGTGGTATAGTCTACTCACTTAAACTTAAACGCATAATAGCCTGTTGTGTATATAGTGAGTGTATTTCCCTTATAATTAACAGCTACCGTACAGCTATATTTTTGAAACACGTGACGCCATATTTTGGGCGAGAACGAATGCAATAAGTCAAATATCATATGTGAAGGATACTTCAGGATGATAGAATAACAAAATCCTCCCTCTATTTACTTCCTCAGATAGGCTATAAGTATATGCTATAACCACTTTGAAAATTGTAACACAGAATTAACACCAAAGAACTTCATAGCGGCATTTATTTCCATAATTTATAAGCATATTGATCTTCACTATTTTACATAAAATTAGTCAGCTCTGTAGGCTCTCAGAGCCTATATTAAATTCCACATATCAAAAATCCATTTTGGTTTCTCTTAGATCTTAATTATGAGAGTATGATATATAGCCTATATGTAGTTCATCCAAACACCTCATGGTAGAATATCAGGTGAAAATTATTGTTTGATTATATCGAGGTCGACACACATTTTAGCCTAAATTTGTCGAACCATTCAGAGAAATTTGAACAATATATAATGACTATATTGCTCAAGATCTGCAATTGGATGCAGATTTTAAGACACTTAAGTTTTAACTAATGGCATGCATATATATCTCTCCATCTACCTTAAAGCACATTGCAGGTGTTATAAAAGGCAGAATAACTTTCGGTCGATTTAATTATGTTATAATTCCACCCAATTGAACTTTGCATGTTACAGGTTGCTAGGATTTCACCTTGGACCAATAATGAATGACTGAAACTACTAGCTCTATAGCTATAACATTAACTTGTAGAGGCCGGCTGCAGCCGGGGCAGATCTTGATCCTGTTGTGTGTTTTGGATTTTATATACAAATTTGCTTTCAATGTACATATACAGCTGCTGAGCTTAGAGTTTCTCTCGCCCAATAAATCCTTTGGCAGGCGTTTAATTCATGTGCAGTTGTGTGAGCTGCATACGTGCATGCGCGGTCCGACAATGTAGGGTTATGACTAAGCGGAATAAGGAGCGTTTTTTGCACTTTTAATATATCATAGCAGTACTACCTACACAGTATGGACGCTACTAATTTAGCCAATATATATATAGCGTGCATGCCAGTTTACCTAAAGTTAGGCATCGGTACACTGCTATACCAGCATTAAATTTGTATTAGCCAATGATGCCCACGAAACATATTCATAGCAAAATCGCTCAATTGAAAAATATTGCCCGTGGCGTACGTATGTATGTTATCAAGTACTGTAGCTAGGCGACGGTGTAGGCTAAAATTGTATCCCATAGACTATACTGTAAACTATGATAGCTAGTATAGATACAAACTGAAATTTAGCAGAATTAATTAATTAAATGCATGCTTCATGATATTCATTTTGGTGCACAGTGATCAGTTACATGCAAAACAATACATTCCCACATACAGCCATGACACGTACTACAGAATACCATAATCCATCTTAGCTTTTAGTAAGTTTATTGAAATTTATCCGGGACATGGCCCGGGTTCTAATCACTTTAGATGTCTGTATAGCTGCATCAAATTACTGGCCGACTTTATACTGCGTTAGTAGCATTTTCTCTTGGCTTTCGGACAGCTAGTGCACACAGGCTATATAGGCCTAGTCGTAATTATGCAGCAGTCAAATGTAATCTTCCCCTCCTGACACCTTGCAGACACACCTTTTCATAACAATTAATGAAACAAATCGGATCACCAACGCATTAAATTTTGCAATTGCAGAGCATGCTGGCAATTATTTGTCCACGTTTTATTCCCAGAATGGATTGCATAATTGAGTTTGATCTATCGGACATCAAAATCACGGACGATAATTAACTGCGGTTAATTGTACTTGATTATTGCGGCTATAATGCAAATCTGATAGTGCCATATTCAGTCGAAGGCTTTTCCACGAAGACTCCTTCATTAATTGCTCTTGCAATTTGGCCGAACTAGGTATATTATTAGAACAATGATCAGCTTTCTTTATAGCGTCCTCAACAGTGTCATGGAATATATGCATTATGCACTCATCTTATTCACATACTCCATGCACTTTTATACAACAACGACAATCATAGGCCTATGTCCCTGGAAATAAGGGGTATATATAATAGCTACCCTAGCTCTGACTTGTTTTTGCAGTTCCCCCATATGACCCACCTTGTGATTGCCCCAAGCAGTTAAAGAAACAAGCATGTAGCAGGCCTGTCATATATATATACCCAAATAAATGCCTTGTTCCATCACTCCATTTCCTAAATCGTGTACCTTCGCAATTATATTGTGTATTCTTATTCGGTGAACATGCAGATAGAGTAGCGTTCATGCCGTTCTACGGCCGCTGGCGCTGGCCATGAAAAACCAGCAGAATATCCCTTACCGCGAATTTCATACTTTTTAAAAAGGACAAATTAACATTTCCTTTACTATTGTAGCCATGCAGCATGAATATGATGTACTTCTTCTATTCCACCAGAGTGGATATATATATACTGTACATAGCTACTAGTAGTAGTATTACAACGAACTAGTACATTGACTAGTCTAGACTAGTATACATACTGCAATACAAACGCAAATTCTATGTTCTACAGTTCATTGCGTATGTATCGTACAGGACAACTTACCTTTAGGTGTAATGGAACGTTCAGGATAAGGTCATTTTCGCAGTGAGAAAATATGACAAACAACTTTGCAACTGCATTTCCCCTTTCATTGGATGTTAAAATGGCATAAAAAGTCAACAGATTTGTTCGGTAAACCTTCATAAGTCGTTCAACTTTCAAGTGCAATATTTTCCAAACTTAATGCATATAAGTTTGACAAGAGATGCCATTGAACAGCTGCCTTTTTTGTTTTTTACATTAAAAATCCGCTGTACCTACCGAATATATTTTATAGATGAAAATTATACTAGCAGAAAGCTGACAAAATTCCCTTTCATATTCTGCATACCCCCATGATTTTGAGATGAGTAGGGGCTGAGATATCTTTAAAGCAGCATAACTGACACAATATGCTGCTCTCTACATAATACTTAAAGTGACACAGCAAGCTGCTCCGTACATAAAGTGACATGCCGTACTACCCTAAGTAGTAACACTTAGTGTGACAGTATCTGCTGCTCACAATATGGTACTTAAACTTACACAGTATGCTGCTCCTACATAGTACTTAAAGTGACCACAGAGCAGCTCCATACACAATACTAAAGTGACATAGTTTGCTGCTCCTACATAGTACTTAAAGTGACCACAGAGAAGCTCCATACACAATACTAAAGTGACATAGTTTGCTGCTCCTACATAGTACTTAAAGTGACCACAGAGAAGCTCCAT
>JAODAG010238750.1:0-13300 GCA_027574785.1 Orphnurgus asper | reverse complement strand
TGTTTTGGAATTATGTGGGTAACTATCGAAAATATTATAACCATCCACATTACAGTGGTATCGATTTGAGCGTAACTATGGAAAGTATTATAACCATCCACATGGTATCGATTTGAGCGTAATTATCGAAAGTATTATAACCATCCACGTAAGTCGTAAAGACCGGCATGCACTGGACGGATACATCAATATATACTGCCACCTGGATTGATTGTGAGGAACACTGAGGTATATATATAACCTGAAACGATGTTGAATCAATTTCAATTATGTTAAAGGATTGCTGGAATTTAAGTGTTATGTGGCATTGGTGCCAAAGTTACCCTCGGACAACAAGAAGAGTAGACTATATGAATCTCATACATTTTTTTTTATTTTTTGTAGCCTTAATGTTCATTATGTAGTCACATAATAATCAGACATTTGTTTCCCTTCAAATTATGCAATTTTATCGAAATTTAAATAATGTATTCAATATTCAATAAACATTGAAGTTTACTACAAAATATGACGAACAATATGCCATAAATTATACAATTTGACTGCTGATATAAAAACCGCGCATGCGTATTGAATGAAGCGTACGCCTCCCACGCAAAACGGCCGTAAACTAAGCTGCGGGAATCTAATCTAACAGTTTTGTTTGTTATACGTACCGCAGCTATTCCACACTGTGCTCGGATCCATAGAGGATAACAGTGTATTCAGCACGATCAATGATTCAGTAAACTACTTCACGAACAAAATGTAACATAAAGTTAATCCAATTAAACGTATTTCATGTCCTTTTATCAAACACATTATCAACCCACCTATAAAATTGGTATCGTTCACCGACTCGATAAATGACGTAACACTTTTTTTGTCAATCCAATCATGGGTTAAAAAACTCACAAATGACGAAGGCCAAACATCAACGCAAACAGATCGGCTGGGAGGTCGCCGAGGTTGTTGTGCGAAAGATCTCTGTTTTTAACAGAAAAAAACAAAACTAAAATATGGCAAAGTTAGTTGTTACCGTATTAATTACGTGTAGTATTAAATAGGTGTAGTAGTTTCGCACTAGGCGACCATTTTGGGACATTTCGAGTAAACTCCGGTTTCACATTTAAATGTTGTAAAAATGTAGACTCCGTCCCTCTCATAAAGCGAGACAAGGATATAACAGAGCAGTATCGAAGGCCGCACCTCGATTATTACATAAACACAATTTCCTTTTTGTCTGATTGGTCATCGGAATGCAACAAATACAACATTAGGTATATGGGAACATTCTACAAGTTATACTATGAATACAATGACCGCAAATGCGTATTTTAAACACTGCGTACGCCTTCCACGAAAATGTTAACCGTATACATACAAACGAACAGAATTACAGACCGACCAGGCGTCTATACTTACAAACGAACCAGACGTCCAGCCACGGATCCGTCTCCCATGTTAATCTTGGATATGTCAATCAGGTTGTGGTCAAATAACCTTACAAGGACCAAAAAAAAGGTAACACAAGGAAATCATTAATCTTTAAATTCACTTGTTTCTAGATAGGCAGTTACGTCTTATAGTTCCAGAGGAAGAGTCTAGTTGGAATTTTGAAACTGTTCAAAACCACTTGAATAATAACGAAAACGAGACGGCCTCGATGATAGAGGGAGGACCACTCAACGGAATCTGGAGAGGATTGTGAAAACAAAAGTACGACTGTAGCCTTACAATATCTTGTTTTGGCTACGTTCTAACTTATGAAATACGTTTGCCACGAAAACCCGTATCCTTCTCGTGTGACTCTCTCGAAAACACTGATAATTCACGAACAACTATATTAATTAACACTGGACTGACGGAGAAACCAAACCCGGTATTTTAAATTGACGCCAAAAAAATTTAAGGGAAAATTAGCGTCGTGCGACTCGGTGTCATCAATTAGAAAGAAGGCCAAACCTTGTGACCAAAGTCGACATCGGAAATTTTAAGGATAATTGTTGACTGAGACGATGGATTCTGGGGTGGTGGTTCGGTTGCCCTTTCCCACTTCCTACTTGTAACGACAATTCCGCTTACGTATCACTGGTATATTTACGTCTAATTGATTTGCAAGTCATTATGAGAGCATCCTCCACCTTGATTTGACCATCTTTACGGAAATTAATTAAATCCACTCTCTTAAATTTACAATAACAGTATGACCTCATAATAAATATTTAAGCAACGAATGATCAATTCTCGCTTTTAATATTTTTAAATCTGAATAAAGTACGTTTCACTCACATCCGAGACGTTCCATCGTCCGCGAAGTTGTCGAGGTCGAATCCCGTGATGTTGGTGAAGCTGCAGTTGAAAGTCATTTCATAGCAGAAGCAACTCGGGTAATTAAAGGGATGGCACACCTGGACTGCCGTAGAAAAAGGAGGTTCGTTCTAGGTTCAAATTTCAGGCTGTGGGCTACATCGATATCATGAAGTTTTCGTGTTTTCGGAGATGAAAACTTTCAAAGGAGCAGATTATTCTTCGATGACCAACCATAGCACCAAGGAATGACGATGACGCGGGGTTGTAGTGTAACGTCAGTCACAGAGGCTGGGACTGGGGGTTTGCATGGGATGGTCTGCATGTTGAAAGCTCTGGGAGGGGTGAACCTCCAAAAGAGGGCACCCCCCATGACAGAAATATTCCCGAAATGTCTCTATAACATTCCCCTCCCCTGTTTATCCGTCGGTGAATGCAGGGGGAGATCTCCCCCTTGAATCAGTGGTGTATAGGCGTCCGTGCCTATCAGGACTGTCCAATGTTCATGGTCTTGGAGTTCGACCAACGACCAACGTCAATTTACACATGATATAGCCTATACAAACGCGGGTGAATAACTGGTTTACGAAATAGGCTAAACATCAGCATGTACTAATGAATGGACTTCATTACGACATTAGTATCGATCGTCACCATAGAGATAATGATTATGTTTGCATCATTAGAATTGAAGGAATGTATCCTGCGATTGTTCTTTGAAATAATTTACTATATTTGAAACTTTAAAGAAAATGCGTTTTTTATTTTGTCAGTCAGGGCACTTCTCCATCGGATTCCTCTGCATATGTGAAGGGCACGCAGGGCAAGATCCTCCATTCCCCTTCCCAACAATAGGCCTATACATTTTAAACGTTGATTTGTTATTGTTTGTTTGTATTTATTTAATACCCAACGACAAACTGCTTGGAGCAGTATTACGCGTTGATGAATAATTGCTGCAATGTGGGACATACTTCTATAATCAATAGACAGGTATATTATTACTTACTTGATTGCGAGAGGATTTTCCCTGAAGACACATATCTTCAAGCAATTTGTGCATTCTCCCCGGAACCGAGCCACTCCACTAACACAGATAAATATTTGATACGTCTTGTTTGTATTTCATTTATATTATACGCAATAGGTTCATCATCATTCGCATTTGCATCTGTCTTGTTTTTTGGTTTTTTTTCTTTAAAGATAACCCACCCCGAGAAAGAACTTGGGCTCTGAACCACGGCATCAAATGCGAAACTGACTAGTTTCCCCGAGGCTCCAATCCTATTTTCGATCGCGCTGCTTCGATCGATCGGACATATCTCCTTACCATTAACCGGTGCCGGTCGTACTTGACACCACAGATAATACTCGTGATCTTATAGCCACAGACGCGCTTCACCTGATCACCACAGATACCACGCGTGATCATCACATATACTACACGTGGTCACCACAGGTGCTACACGTGATCACCACATGTACTACAACGTGATCTTAGCCAAAAGGCAGACCGAGGAGCACCCGCAACTGTCGTGCATTCATACACAAAGGAGAAATAAATCCATCCCCGCAGCTAGAAAAAAAGATGCCGCCTTTAATAATGAATACCAGTACAAATAATAATAATAATAATAAATAGGTACTTACAACAACCTTGTTCGTCTGAACCGCCTCCGCAGTCCACGATTAGGTTACAGACGTCTGTATGGTGTATACAATAGTCACGTTTACATTTGAACTGGTCCTCTTCCGCACATTCCCACTGGCCTTTTTGTGAAAGAAACAGATCCGTTACTATATATAGCCGTGTCTGCTACTATACCATTATATGCATCATTATATAAATATATTCATAAATGATCACGTGTAAATAATATATATAGCCAGCACCATTCGTGTTATAATGAAACAATAGTTCACAATATAGGGAGGGCCATCTACTTTGGATGGATACATCGAACTGGATGTTATACGAATTCGATGCTTTCGATGAGAGTGAAGAGAGTTATTATGTATGGATTCCGTAAATTACACTGGTAGAACTAAAAAAAACTTTCATGATGTGTAATATATTTCTTATTCTAGTAATCTGTTTTCGTAGGAAGATACCGAATGGCTTAAAACTTACTACAATTCCATAAGTGTGATTTGTCGGTGCAACCGAGGAGATAATCGTCGTCAGCACTGTAACACTGTCTCCATCCTTCGATACAATGGCCGCTATGGCAACGGAATTCACCATCGTCGCATTCGTCCGGGAGAACTTGCGGAAGAAACGACAAACTTCTCTATAGTTCCCCGGTAACCTTGGAATCTTACACGATATATCCAGATTTCTCAGTTATAATGGTGGAAGGTGTTCGAAAACGAGATGAATGTGTAACCCCCCTCTCCCGGCCACCGTTCCCCATCTGGTGACATTGTTGTCATCAATATGTGGGAGAGGATAATGTCATTTACTCCAAGAACACACATTTCCCATTACTTTTTGCAATGACGTAGGAAGGTTCCAAATATCTTCGCCAATTATTTTTGCATTTGACTTTTTTGTTTTGCATTTTAGTGAGAAAATTAGCTTAATTAAGTCTTTGGTTATATGATTTGCAACGAGATAAAAAATATGTATGTGTATGTAGTGGAGGGGGGGGGGGTTGTGTAAATGGTTACCGCCTTCTAAATATGTGGGCGCCCAGCTCCTACGCCAATTTGTCGTGACATAAACAGGGATTGCCTGCTAGATAATTGGTTATTTTGACTGGTATTTTGGAGGATGGTCGCTGAAGAAATAAAAAGTTTAAATTCTTACCACAATTCTCTTCGTCCGATTTATCCTTCGTGCCGTTCAGATAGACGCATTCTACCTCGCCGTTGCAACGTTGGTGGGAAGCCAGACATTGACCGGTTCCGCGACATTTAAAGATGTCTTCTTCTGGACATTCGAAATTGGCTAGAGGGGGAAAAAATCAGGAAAGTTTATAATAATAATAATAATAATAATAATAACTGTGAGGTGTATATTTAGATTGTAAGTAAACTCCATACAAAATTCCATTCAGTGAAATAATGTAGCACATAAAAAAATAAATCATTTCCGGTGTAGATTTAAACTTATCTTATCAACGCAGTAAAGTGTGACATCACACCGGCAATATTTTACAATGTTTGTTTTTACACATTCTTAAGGTTATAGGGTATAGCATAGAGAATGATTAATATACAGTTATGAAGTTAATACACAAATCCTAACAGTTAAGAGGAAAATAGTACAAATTAACTCTTCAGAGACTCATTTGCCCTCTATTACTGTTTTATTGAGGTGATCTATGTCAGATCTATTTTCCAAACAAAACAATTATACAGTGAAGGTAAAGAACAAGAGATATTGATACAGGAGTTTCGGATCACTGGTTTGGAATAGTGTTTGCCAGATCCGTGACTTAATTAAGGACCGGTTAATTTAATTAAGATAATAAGTCTCAAGAAGAGTAGAGAGCAATAGAAGGAGAATATTTCAAACTATTAACTGTGTATATTTAATAAGGCTTAAGGGGTGTCGGTAGATTACAGAGAGCACGTACGCATGCATTAACGGTACATTTAGGTAATTTTCGTGCTGTCGTCTGCAGCCTGTATGTCTCTCGAAGCAGATCCGAACATGTGTCTTTTAGTCCACACGTAGAAATTTATTATAATTATTCTCGGCCTTTTTGGCTAAAAAAAACCCATGCGTAGCATCCCTGGTGTTAACAACGCAATGGGCTGCACATTTACGTGGCACTACACTAGCCCAATGACCTCCATGGCAGTCTGATGGAAAAAAGGGGGAATTGGGGCTCTGGAAATCTGGTCAGTTTGACGTAATGGTGACGTGGCGGTATGCTGCCGTTTGTTTGGTTTAGAGCCCATGGTCTTTCCTGGGTGTGTTTCCTTAGAAGCTATTCCTAAAGGGAATTCGTTTTGGGGTTTTGTGCCCAGGCCCCAGGGTGACTTTCCTTAAACAGTATTTCGAATGGTGTATTAGTATGGTTTTATAGTCCAATCCAAACCGCATTGGGACTGGGAATTTTTGGATCAGTTCGGCGCGATGGGTTTCCCGTACTCTGCCTCCGTTTTGCTTTCGTGTCCAGCTTATTTCTCATTAAAAAAACTATATTTCCTGATTGAAATTCCTTGTACTTGTAGCTATATGGTTTAATGTTATACGGGACTGAAAATGGACATTGGTGCATGAAAGTCCTGGGGAAAATACTAATGTTTCTATATCATATATATATATATTCTATATATATCAACCCCAACCCTTTCAAATAATAAGCAGACAGCTCAAATATCCTGAAATTACATAAAAATTAAAATACCGTGAAATTTATATCGAAAACTACGAAGTTCCCTCAAAGAGGATGAGAAAATTTATTTCATAATATATACGATTATGATACATATTGGAACGGATGAAACACTCAAGGGGGAGGGGGAGGGGGAGAGAAAGGTCTTGAGAATGTGCTGGACATAATTCATACTTTTATTCTTCTGAAACGTCACCCAACGTCATTATCACGGGCTACCATTACCTGGGTGCGTGGACGTAGTCGCCGACATATTCCCCTTCGCCACCGTACTTTGTAAGATGGCCGCGAGATAATTTTGTTTTACCCTTCACGTGTACCTCTATTACGAATTACTTGACATACACTTGACACTATAATATGGTCAATCAAGGGATTAGTGCATACAGAGACTTACCGCAGCCTACCTCATCTGAAAAATCTCTACAATCCCAGAATCCATTACAGCGCAGAGAGGCGTTCACGCAGGTCAGATCTGCGCACTGGAATTCATCGACAGTGCAGACGAGCTCCCCTGACAATGGCGAAAAAAAAGGCCGAAGCCAACGAACGATTAAATTAATCAAAATTGCGGGATTTATTTTTAAACTGACATCGAGCAATTTGTGATTCACGGATGAACTTTTTTTAATTCCTCTTTCCCCTATTGAGAAATAGAATATAGGGCAATGTTTTTTTTACGGTCCATCGTGTTTGTGTGTGTGTTGTATACGAAGGATATTTGACATATTGTGCCAGGTAGTGAGTATTGTCGAAATAATTCATCCGAAGTAGACAGTGACAATAATTATGGAAACTTGTATTATCAACACATGAATCTCCCGCAGTTCACGCATCGTCCAGCGGCTTCTCGGGTTAAGGAAATGAGCCTACATAAATCAATCGATATTGATAGCCGATGCATAGCCAGGCTAACGGTCATGGGAATCGCGTGTTTAATAATAAACCCTCTTGAAGAAATTTCAAAATATCTTGTGATCGTTCTATAATTTTCGTCTGTGGTGAAGCTATGGATCTAGATAGTGTGCTGAAGCAGCTAGGAAAGGGGGTGACTGGATTGTAGGAATGGTTGCAATATTCCGAGTCGTGGTTAGGGTCCACAAACAGTTGGTTAGGGTCTCATTTGGAGAGTCGGCATTGGATATCTAATTCCAGATCATAGGCAGTTATTGGAAAATGTCAAGAGATCAGCTAGTAGGCTTGTTATTTATGCGACAGGTCTTTCATATAGTCAAAGGTTGAAGCATCCTAATCTTAACTTCTCTTGAGCTCTTGGTGTTCTATTTCATGAATTTAAACTTGTTCATGGTTTTGACAACTGAGTTTCCAGTCGAGGAGTAGTACTATAGGTACTTCAAGGGGTTTCAAAAAATTGTTCATGGAATTGACAATTTAACTTTTAATATAATTATATATTTCTTTAAGAGATTCAAGATGAGGAGTACTAAAGGTCACCGTTTCAAGCTTCGAAACGGGGCGAGGTAGATCAACTGTTCGGAGAAGGAGAGTGGATGAGTGTAATAGTTATAATATTTAAAAAGCGTCAAATCGATGCCTTTAATTAATAATGTTCGCTATTGATAGGCGCTTGCTTTATTTCAGGGTGGTTTGGGTTTGACATCTGTTGGGTTCTTGTGGTTTTGGGGTCATTTGGCTGTCGGGGTCAATTTGACGAGGGCGCCTGTCCTTTTTGGCCCTGTAGTGTTATAGTAAAACAGAACTTAAACTGAAAACAAAAAATACCGTAAGTGCAGTTCTTCTCGTCTGATCCGTATAAGCAATATGGGCTCCCATCACAGACGTAGATCGACGGGAGCTGTCTGATGTCATCTACAGAATCGCAGTTCGCGAAGTCGAACATGAAGGTACCTGCATAGAAGATGACAACTAGGTATGAGCGAATTTACTGGGTGATTATATCACGATTTTCGATCGACATCCTAGCAAACTACCGCTAATTTCCGCGATTAATCGGCAATTAATGAAAAAGCCCGGTCGAACAACATTGCCTGGCGGCGTCGTCGTGTATAAAATATTAACACTACAGGAAAATTGCAAAAACCCACAGCGACCTGCACAACAGTAGTGTAATTGAATGAATCCGACTTTTTGTCGTTGCTGTATAAGCTAGCTCTAAATTTCTTAAACTTCGCTTTCATGTCTAGTGAAATTCCATAACATGAATGTCTGGGGGTCACGGGGTGGGGTAGTGGTACTAATCCCATGTACGTATACAACATTCACCGATCAAATGTTTAAAAAGCATAAATTAGTGTAACACTTTGCACAACTTGTATATATCTATTATCTCAGAATAAAAGAATATCGGTGGAGAAATGTATAAACGATTGACCAAGGAAATGAGCCCGATTAGAGTGGGAGGGGAGGGGGACTGGGTTGGGTTCAATTAAATATGAGATAGGCACATGCGTTGCGAGTATCGTTCTCAATAAGTTCAAATCGTTGTAATAACATAGGTGGAGTGATAAAAAAAAACCTATACGGGTCGCCAAAACTTACATTTATGTTTGAGTTTTTGGTTTCGTGATTATTGCTCTAGTCTCCCTTACTGCATGTTGTACAGTCCCAGAAATTAATATTTATGTTGTGTTTGTGGTTTCGTGATTATTGCTCTAGTCTCATTTACTGCTGTACAGTCCCCGAAAGTTACATTTCTACTTGTGTTTTTGGTTTCGTGATTATTGTCTAGTCTCACTTACTGGTGTACAGTCCCAGAAACTTGCATTTCTGTTTGTGTTATTGGTTTCGTGAGTATTATCTTAGTCTCATTTACTGTTGGACAGTCCCCGAAACTTACCGTACATTTCTACTTGTGTATTTGGTTTCGTGATTATTGTTCTAGTCTCGTTTACTGCTGTACAGTCCCCGAAAGTTACATTTCTATTTGTGCTTTTGGTTTCGTGATTATTGCTCTAGTCTCACTTACTGTTGCAGAACATTTCGTCGGCCCAGCCTTGACAGTCGCCACGATCGTCACAGATCCGCTCCGACCGGACGCAGCCACCGAGGCGATAGCTATGCATGGAGTAGTCTAACCAAGGACAATAGATACCGTTGGTGACGTCACAGGGTTCGTCTGAATATTCATTAGAGAAAAATATAACCATAAAACAGGGAAGCACTTAAAAAATTCAGACTATTCGAATTTTCCAAACTACATAACGGAGAAAGAGACAACGTTGGACTAACCCAAAGGTTGGCAAATTTCAGCTGACCCAATTTTTCCAAAACGTCAGATAGACTACATTCGAATTTTGGTGGACGCGATTTTCGGAAAAGTCGGAAATTGACAATTATTTCTCAGAAATAAATCCGGGAATTTCCGACTTTTGCTGAGATTCAGGTAAATTGCGTTATTAAACAAATGAAACTAAGGTTCATTGGTCGGTCGTTGGCCCAGTGGCGTAAGGGGAAGATAGAATGGAAATTCCTAATTTTCTAAATACATAGCAAAGAGAACAAAATATAACGTTTCAATTATTAATTGGCCTAATTTAAAAAAAAAATTAATTAAATGTTGTTTAATGAACACATTGCACGTACACTATTTCCACATTTTCGGATAAAAACGATTAATTGTGATGGTTTCTGCCCGAATTTCGATAAACACTTTGAACAGCTTCAAGATGGATTTTTCAGTTTTAATCGGACACTTGTGCTGTTCGCGTTCCACGTACTCACCGCACTCGGCCTCGTCTACGCAATCTACGCATTCGCAGAGGTTGTTACAGAAGATGTCGTTATGGAAGCAGCGCTTCTCCGTCGGACATTGCGTTTCCAGCGGGTCGCATTCACAGCCGTGTTCGTCCGAGGCAGATCGACAGTCCGCCCTGTGGTCACATTTTTGGGCCTCGTGAATCCGTTTACCATCCTCACAGACGTAAAAATGAGCTGATACGGAGTAAGAATAAATTATAAACATTAGACAAGAATAAACATTATATATATAATTATTGGTTAAAATTGTGCTAATGACAAAGGTACAAATAGCCTATAACCACAATTCATTTTTACTATTAGGCTAGGTTAATTTGCCAATTTCCCCCGAGTTATGGACAATATTAACAATTATGCTGGATAGCCTATAAACAACAGTAATGGAAATTGAACAGACTGACAACACAGGGCAAAAGCAAACGGTCGCATGATACATGAGGGTTTACTCTGTGTCACCCCATTAAATAGTTTTAGTAGAATTTTAGTAGATAAATTAGTAGATACATATGCCCCCTCCATCGAGAAAATCTTCCCGTCTTCCTTGCCTCGAAGTGCTCTTATACTCACTGTTATTGCATCGTCTCTCGTCACTGCCGTCGTAACAATCCTCCTTCCCGTCACATACATATGCATGAGATATACATTGCCTGTTATCGCACTCCATTTCAAACCCTTCGGTGCACGGTGGGTGATCTGTTAATTAAGAGATTGACAGAGAGCCTCATTTATTCTTAATTTAACCGGGGTATGAAACTCGGAGTTTTGAGTTTTGCGTCAGAAATTTAATTGATTGATGGTGAAAAAATATAAAGATGAAGATGTCGATGGAGTTTGCTTCCTCGGTAGACCGTTTTGTTAAATTAAGGAGATAACAGGGCATAATTATGGCCAAAACTTATGAAGCGTTATGTTTTGTCTTGAGTGGACACAATTTGTCGTTACGTAACAGTAATAAGTATCTACTCCAAAATGAGGAGATTGTATTATTCTCAAACGGAATATGATATAATCGAAAGGAGAGTTTTCCTTTTGATACGTTATTTACTTTGACAAACAGAAAACTATGCATTTACATCACCTTGTATGTTAATTCCTCTTCTTCGAAATATCACTCTTTACAAATTTCCTATAAAGCTGGAAACGCTCTTTTAACGTAAAACCAGTGAGATGACGTCATCATCTCTGATCTATTATTTTTTTTAAAAAACGTGAACTTATAGTGTTACAATTATATTCCATGTAACAGTCTGGGAACACCATTGTCAGATGCAACCTAGTCAGTTTTGACCTAAGGTGCCCGAGAGTGAAAAAACAACCACCTGCTCTCTTTTAAAAAAGAGGTGGTAAACTTACTAAATTTATTTATTTTCAAAGTCATTGACTTTGAAAATAAATAAATTTAGTAATAAATTTAGTACACACTCGGTGACTTTGTTTATGTGTCCTATTGAATTAAGTGTAGTGAAGTGAGCAGATGATCTATTATAGTGTTAGGTTTGCATTTCAGTCGCTTTTTACTGATCATTGTTTAATAAGGGGAAACATCTCGAAAACTTGAAGTGCAACTTGGACAGTACTGTTTGAAATATGTCGCCCGTCATACCATGAACAATATAGTAATTTTTAAGCACATTTATCAGGGAGAAAATAACTACAAGTAATAAGTGTTTTTTTTAATTTATTTAAAGCTTTAAAGTATATATAAGTCATTATATTACACCGACTAAATTTTTCCACCATGTCGTTTGATGGGATATTTTGGATGTCCAGTATCATACCATACATTCAGCGTTCAGGATGTAATGAATGAGATAAAAGGTAAATCAAACGATATAAATGACGTAATAAATTATATTTTTAAATGACGTAATAAATTATAGCCAATTTGCTACGCGATAAGAGAATATCATTAAACATGCTATATATTATACTACTACAACGTCTGCCGCCGCTAACTTGAACGTACATTAAACAGAACCCAAGCAAAATGCTAAGGTATACCAAACCAAATAAATAACAACAACCCATCTTACTGCAGTTTTCTTCATCCGAGTTGTCTCCGCAGTCGTCAATGAAGTTACAATGGCCGACGATAGGAATACAGAGATGGTTTTTACATTTGATATGGGTCACAGGACACGGGAAGCCCTCTTTGGAGAGAGAGAGAAACAAGAACAGAAAATAAAAATACAGCATTTCTTTTTGTCGACTCATTATGGGCGAAATGTCCAGACCATGAGGTCTGATACAAACACACGAAAAATGCGGTATTTACTATGTATATGTTATAAATTGACCATTATCTTCAATCTAGTTCGCGATTATAACTAATTGTTCGATGCGTGTCCAGCATTGTTTGACTGGGAGATTTGCGGATTATGACCAAAATGTTGTGGTTGGGTATATAGGGGGGGGGGGGGGAGGCTGGAAGTGATGCACCCTCCAATATATCGCACTATCGCTACAACCGTGTACATAACTGCACCGAGGTATATTTTCAACATTGTAACTAATGTATAACTGTGGCGAGTGACAGTTTCCTTTAAAGCACCATGTTACAAATAAAGAATATAATTGTCCGTCTCTCTGATTATTGCATTTAAAGAGATATAGTTTAGTTGGCACGATGGGAATATTTGTGTCTTCTGATTTTTGAGGAGCGACCTGATCTAATCAAGTAACGGATGCCTCTATTCACTTGATACCTTGGGAGTCTGTGGCCTTACACATCCACTAATTCCGACAAGGCAATACATAGCAATTCATCAATAACAGTCTCCTCCGAACAACAACAAAAAAGTACCGGTAAACCCTATAACAAATGTTTTGTTAAAAGTTCATTGGCAAGTTTTCTGTAGATTGATCATGTTGCAGCTTTGACTATTAGTATACGACGTCATAACTGTTAACCGCGTGACACTATA
>JAODAG010238639.1:0-13300 GCA_027574785.1 Orphnurgus asper | reverse complement strand
GTAAAGTTCGTTATACCTCGTAAGCCTGAGTCACGCTATGCTTAGAATAATGATTATGGATTGGTCAAGCATTGTGATACATGTGAATATATTTCTACAGTCACAATAATACAAGTATGTCTTCATACTGTGAGAAGATAATTAAGTATAATTAAGATCTGAGTCATTAGCAGCAATTCCCTTAAATACAAATACTTTGCCAAGCTTCCAGTAGTCACTCCTCAGTATGTGTCCTATACTCTATATATTATGCCCTGCCAAGCTTCCAGTAGCCACTTCTCGTACTGTGTCCTATATTCTACATCATAAGCTTTGTCAAGCTTCCAGTTAGTCACTCCTCAGTCTGTTTCGGACACTCTACCGTAAATGTAATTTCCACCCATTTTTTAACGCGATACAGAGGCCTGGTTTATAACCATAAGTTATTGTTTGCTCCTTCTTCCACAGTCGGTATGGCAACAAGACTGTCAACGTAAGTCAAGTATCGCATATGTAATGGATATAATAGTTTATTACAACTATATGATATATTTCATATAATGTATATATTTATAGGATCGAAGAGTTATTTCAATAATGTTTGATGTTAAACCATTATAGGATCGAAGTGTTTACTACAACACAATGATCGATGTAATGTATACCATTATAGGATCGAAGAGTGTATTACAAAACTAGTTGATGTAATGTATATCATTACAAGATCGAATAGTATATTAGAACAGTGTTTGATGTATGCATATCAAGTTTTAATTTTTCTAAAGACATAGTTGAATCCATTTTGTCTGTTATTTTAGAAATGCCGACGTCACTGCATGTGGACCATCCAACCTTCCACTGAGGCACTTAAATCCAGTCACGCCAAACATTGACCAATCAGGTAACTTTATGTTAACTGTTATTTCGTGCTGCAGAACACCTCAAATGACTAAAATAATAAAGAGCTCTCAATAAAGTACATCACTTCATCATCAGTCACAGCAACATATTTAAAACGTTATATGAAGGTACCGGTATCCGTTACGGGTGGGCGTTACAAAGGGTCTTTGAAGTATATCATGCATCTCCTAAGATGCGCCTCTGTTTAATGTATATATTTGTTTAATGTACATATTTTTTAAACAATTAGGATATAGAAGCAATTGTAGTGTTACGGACGACCTGTACCGGTTAGTAGTGGAGATGCCGCTTACATATGCTCTAGGCTACATATTACGTGGCATGACACTCGCCCAATGATCTCAGTGTCGACAGTTCGATCGAAATATATGTATATATAGTAACGGAGTTGGGAAATGGACCAGTTTGGTGCGATAGAATCGAGGCATATGCAGCCGTCGTGCGTTTTCCATGACAAGGTTCTTTCTTGGGTGACTTTCCTTTAAAGTATTATTTCTAGTTTTCTTACGAAGAGTAAATATTTCATAAATTATTGTTAATAAGTTATTGATACTGTTATTGAACTCTTCTTTGCTCACAGTTCCACTGAAAGGCTTCGAAGGGAAACAAGTAACAAGGAGAAGGTAATACTTAGGTAATAATTAGTCTGAACAAACCGAACTATTCTAGACGTTGGCATTCTATATAGTGTAAAATTATGATTTGAAATTTCTAGTTTCAGGTCAGATTTATCAGACATACCGGGAGATGAAGAACACTCTCAACATTCTGGAGGAAGCGAAAGTAGTGAGTACTGTTTCGTTTCGTTTATTTTCTCTTCATTTCGTTCCTTTTCGTTTAGTATTCGTTCCTTGTTGTGTTCGTTTCGTTTTGTATTCGTTTCTTTACGTTTTGTAATCGTTTCGCTTCGATTCGTTGCGTGAGTATTTCTTCTGTACACATAATAACAACAATTTCTAATCTACGTGATAAACATTGAGGAGATAAATTCAACTGCAATAATAATATTAGTCCTCGAGAGACTGAATAACATGCATGGAGTGTTAATGATATGAATAATGTTGCTTATCCACTTCCACTTATGATTGGAAATCCAAAATACTATTTTCTATTGTCATGTTTTTGTTTCAAATAAAAGTGTTCTTGTCAGTTCTATCTTATACGGTATACTATGTTACTACATGTAACGTTAACATCCAATCTGGCACCTCCAGTTGGCAGAATAATATTTGAAGTTAGGAAGCTTGAAACGAAGTATCTAATCACAACGAAAACAACGGTGTTTAGGTACCTAGGTCTGGCCACCCGTGCCGAAAAGAATCACTGCTTATAAAAGCCCTGTACTATCGTGTAATATTGCATATATATGCCGGTATGTTATAACACTTTAACACATGTTAAACATTTATGCTTACGGATGCCACCTTGTGTTAAAAGTTTGATTGATTGCTCTTTTCTCAAACGACTGAACAATTGAGTCTGTGTAAATACAGCGAGAACGCTAGAAAAGCAACAAACCAGACCGATGGAGTATACAGCAATATCGTCAGCGATCTCCGGGTTCCCCATTTTTTTCTCCATACTTCTGCATATTTCTCCATTATCCATATCTCTCATAAACTCCTCGTTGCAGAGCAGAAACATTAAGTTGCTCTGACATAACATGAAAGTATAACACGTATCACTGTTAATGTAACTTAATAATTTGAATAACACAGAAAAACCATTTTGTTTTTTAAAGAAAAATCATCGCGCCATATAAAATTACTTCTTGTTAATCAGGAAATTAAACATCATTTCGCGGAGACATTTCCAAACCTACAAAAATTGCGGAACACCAGATACACTACTTTTAATCTTAGCCAAAATTTAGAGAAGGGATGATTGGTATGTTAGGTTTAACTATTTGATTCCCTTGCAGATTACTACTCAACGGCAAAGTACGGTGAAGGGCAGGATAGGATGTTCGGCGAGAAGGATTTTTGTCTCGTCATGAATTTGAAGATGGGGAAGATCTATAACAGGTGGATGGGAACAATAACTCTCCCGAATGATGTCAAAAACTGCGTGGTACTGACGACGGTGGTTGGTAGGGCTGAAATCTGTTTAGTTAGATTACGATACTTTTTTAAGTCAATGATGCAGAACGAACTATGTAATTATGTTTACAAGACATTTGCTAGCCAATGCGAATGTCAGTTGAGTTTATAATACATTAATTTGACAATTTTGTTTTTGTGTCTTAATCTTGCGCCGATGAATTGATATTAAGAAATCATTTATTGGTATCTTCTTGAACGACTCTGGTTTAGTCAATATTGCAGTTTACCAAATAACAGTTGGTTTTCCAGAAAAGTTAGTGACGATAACTACATCCAATAGCGGATCCAGGATTTTGCAATTTGGGAGATAACCAAATAAATGATCTCTCTTTTACATATGAGGGGAGGGGTCGCCAGTCACGAATCATTAATCAATCTGAACGTTTCACGGAAGGGGAGTGGGCGCAAATGTGGACGTATTAATTAACGATGACAAAGAGTAGGTAACATTTAGAATCTCTTTCAGTGGTTTGTTCTTCTGTTTTGTAGAGAGAGTAATGAAAAAGAAGGCCATCCACTGGGATGCGTTTATTAAACGAGTTCTAGATCTACCAAACACGGATCATCTGACAAAAGTCGAAGGCATTGGGGTCGAAAAATGTGAGTTTTTGAATTGCTTAAGGTTTTCGCACTTAAAAGTATTGAATTGTTCTAATTAACATCAATTATATGTGTACAATTCTCTACTAACCAGGTGACTCTGCTTATTTCAGAATTACATTAAACCGAATTACAAAATGAAGACGCTGACATGGTCAGGATATTTAACTGGGAGTAGTCATTCCATGTGTCATCTTGAGTGACATTATCACAGTTCCAATTTTTTTAATTTAACCTCTCATATATGCATATTTTACCTGTCAACTATCATTTTCAGCAAATCTTTACGTGATAACTGAGCATCTCGACTGTGAGACTCTTTATGGTCGTTTGACCTCTGACCCAAATATGAAAGGAACTTCATCCGGTATGATGTCAGTCCCAGATGTCATGATACACATTTCAGGTATCTTAGAAGGAATGGAAGTTATCAAGTCGTTTGGGGTAAGTTTTAATTGACCCTATTAATCATATATTTTGCTGTACTTGGCAAAGAGGGCTATATATATATATAAATATATTATTTCATTTCTGACGTACCATATCTTATTGAACTGGTAGGAATATATTTAAATGCTGGCGAGCAAGGACTGCAACAGACTGCATTTCAGTAAAATGAACGTTACCTTTAAATGTTGAAACATGTCATAAAAGTTTACATCGCTTAAGTTTCGAATATATTCGGAAGAACTACGTACATAATTACTTATCAAATGCAAATTTAGCCAAACATTTTAAAATAGCCTACCTGTCAGTTGGAAGTACATACTTAGTATAATCAATTTGTATAAGATAATGTTCTTATGGGATGGACACACAGTGTTATCATGGCGTTAAAGTTTCTTTAATTCTGTCTTTGAAGAAAATTAAAAATCACTGTGAATCGATTACTTGTCCTTAAAATTTCATTCTGTTTATTCTGTTAATTAATGCCTGTCGATATATTGTGTTTTTAAGCGTCGAACAAAGTTTTAATTATAAGCCATCATTTCTCGTGGGAGGCGTACGTTCAATCAATACGCACGTGCGGTTACAACATGCGCAGCTAAATGGTACAATGATGGACTATGTTGGTTGTTTGTTGCTGTAACAACTCACGAAACTCATATTGTATTTTGCGTACGCTGGCGTAATTTCAGGATATTGCATGTGACGACATATATGGCCTTTAATACTCAAATCCAAATGCTCAGATCTTAATATTCCCCAAACCATATTACGTCATACAATTACATCAGCCATTTATTTCTTTATTTTTAAATTCACAAATCTAAATATTAACCTTATAACATACTGCGATGAGCCGCCACGGACAGAATTATTGCGTTGGATAATTTGTCAGTTACGATATGCAGTGTATCACGTATTTGTTGCATACAATATTCGCTGTGATAACCCGATTTTCAGCTATTATTTTGACCTATAAATCAAGTTATATTATGACATTCATAACATGTGTTGTTTGCCCTAAAAACTTTCGTTAACTTTTGACCAAACGGAGGAAAGGATCTACGGGTGTCCAACGACTATTATCCAAGATACTGAAATGTTTGTTGTGTCAAAAATATTACTAACTTGGCTATTTCACCACGAATTGTCACAACAAGGAACTACACCATTATATTATACCCTTCACTTTTCGATTACATTTAATTTTTATTAAGTTTGCAGTAAATGATGAAAGGTGACATTTCGTCTTTTCTCAACGTATTGTTACTTAATTTTTAACATATAGTTCCTTCATCCCGGGTTGTCAACGAAGAAGATATTATATACCAAGCAGGGACGCTGCAAATTGTACGATTTTTGTCTTGCTGAAGATGCGCCGAAGACTGTTGTTCTCAGGAAAGCACAGGTAAATCTAATAAACTTAACACTGTCAGACTTGCAGCCGCCGGTTAAAGGTATGTCCTCAAACAGAGCCATGAGCTACAGAGTACGTGGCACTACACACTTCCGATGACCGATGTCTTTAACAGTCTGATCGAAATAGGATTGGTGCTGGAAGCTGAACAGTTTTTGCGTGATGGTGCCGTGGCATATGTTTGAATTTGGTGTTTGTTGTTTGATTACTACGCAATGCTGTTTTTTTCGTTGTTTGGTTTTGTGCCAGTGTTCTCTGATGAGTTATTTTTCTTAATTAAAAACGCACGTCGCTCCGCGGTGCGCGAGAGGTATCCTGTCCATTTACATAGCCTATGTTGCTTCATAGCTCGTGTCACCGGTGTAAGAACGAGCTGTAATTGTCAAAAGAGATGGTCACACGTGTGTACCGTAGTTTGATGATGACGTCATAGCTGTCAGAGAGCTATAAAATCTGGATAATACGTGTTTATTACTGCTAAAACCAGGTCGCTTGAAAAATTGAAATGCTTACTGCTAAAACGCACGAGAGGCCGGAAAGAGTAAAATGAATAACAAAAGATATATAAGATTCTGGTTTAGCTATTACCATAGACTTGTCACAAGTCACTGGTTATACAAAATCATCAACCTTGTATATAACATATAAAACTGATATCTGGAAATCAGAACACGATTTTATGACGCGTTTGTTGGTTGTTTAGTCATCTTTGTTATTGTATATCACACTTTTAATTGTCTTTGTTTCTCCTTTAAGCCAATGACGGGAAAATAATTTTCAGTGAATATGTACCCGAAGTAAATCCTTTACACAATCTACGAAATTTCTAACCCAAATGGGATGTAAAAGTATACCTTGAGTAGGTTGCATATTATGAGACCGGTATTTGTTTTTACCCCAACAAATTTTTTCAGATTGGTGAGCTTTAAACTATTCGATCTTCTCTTGATTAGATGAACACGATATCTTTAAACCAGTTTGCTCCAGAGGCCTTCTTCCGGAATGAGTATTCAGCAGAGAGTGACTTGTGGTCTACAGCAATTGTAATATGGGAAATTCTGTCAGCTGGTAAATTAGCAAATACGATTTTAAAATAGCATTGAAGTATCGAATAGTTATTATACTTCAAAGATTAAACTTTATACAAATACAAGCTACCATTCCTTCTCCTTTCTTCGTGTGCAAGTGGCTAGATTATACATTGTAGATGACTTAAATTAACTGTCTAATTTAGAACAATTGTCACGCAAGATTTTAAGATATCACAAGATAAAAGTTATAAATAACTCCATCACTTTTGAGTCTGGGAGATATTAATCTCGATTTATATCCGACTTCTAGTAATATCGACGGGCGTTCGGTTGGCTAACCAAAGAGATATAATTCTCTTCATAATTATGTTAAAATTGTGGATCGGCGTAGCATCATTGTATTTATATAATATATATTTAATTTAATCAGTATTTCAAGCTTATGTAGCTTACGTATACAAAAAATTCCCTTACAGTTGGAATGTAAGTGGGTTTTTTTTATTCCAATGAACGAACGTAAACAGTGTTTAGTAAACGTTAGTGTTCAGAAATATTGTATATTTTTAGTATAAATTGTAGATGTTCATTGCTCATTTTTATTTAATTAGAGTAAACTAAACAAACATTTTATGACGGTAAGGTTATAATGTTACTAATGATTTACATGTGAGCTGAAAGTGTTCATGCGATATGATTTTTCGGACACAGAAAATTAATATCTAGAACAATTTTAAATATTATTATTAATTTTTTTATTATTTATCTCCACATAATAGGAACACCACCATTCCCTGTTGAAAAGGCAGTAAGACCAGGTACAGATGTTGTGTTACCAAAGTTGTCTTGGCCAGAGAGATACCTACAATTGAGGTAACTATCCCTGTTTTGTAGAAGACTTTAAAAAAAGTGATAAATAAGAAAAACTCGACTGATCCGTCTATTGTCTATTGTCTATTGTCTATTGTCTATTGTTCTCACAGAAATTTCCATTTGTTTGAGTGTTGGAGTCAAAACAGTTCTCTACGACCGTCTATTCACCAGCTAAGGAAATCATTCAATGCGGTAACTCCTTCTTTTTCTACAAATTTTACTTCAAAAGTCGCACCATTTTGCATCTAAGCACCGTTAAATATAAATATTCTTCTGACTGGCACATTTTCAAACTTTCGCCTCCGGCTTACGAGCCCGCAAATGAGACAACAATATTTGAAAGTCTGCGTATTTCGATAAAATAAATAGAAAAATTGGGTTACATCATAAACCTATTTTATAAATTTGAATGCTCATTGAGAATGAATTGTCTCTCCACAGATCTTCGAGAAACTTGTAGACAACAGTAATTACGAAATACCAATATCAACGTATTACACACCGATGAGTGTTGCTGGCCTAATGAAAGGAAAATAACTCAACTCAACTATATACATACCAGAAAATGGCCGCTGCATGCAGTGAAGTTTTATAAGCTGGCAATTTGCCAACAATTGATCGCTACTGTTTACGCTAATGAATCATGTTCAGCTTGGATCTAAAGTATAACAACTCATAGTTACACTCCCTCAAATGACGTCGATACGTAAACTGAAAAGAATTTTTCTTCCAACATTTCTATGATTTTATACGTCAATCATCTGGACTTCAATATGGATTAGCAATTATCATCTTAGATTTGCTACTGGTCTTTGTAGGATTAATTATTGCTATATATTGCTTAGTATTTATTTATTGCTCCGCGTTTGTGTATTTATTTATTAATTGCTTAGTGTTTGTTTGTATATTTATTTATTGCTCCGACTTTATTTATTGATCCGCGTTTTTTTATTTATTGGTTAGTGTATATTTATAGCTCCGAGTTTATTTTTTTTATTTTTTTATTTATTACTTAGCATTTTTGTTAACTTTATTTATTGCGATTATTTAGTTATTGCTTAGCATTTATTTATTGCTTAATGTTTGTTTATTTATTTATTGCTCCGTGTTATTTATTATTCCGCGTCGTACGTTTGTTTACAACATTTACTGTAATATAATACAATGTTGTATAATACAATGTTATATAATTTTTTATTTAACATTTTATGAGTAGTCCTACTTAATTGGGTAAGATCATGAGTAGTACATGCAGAGCTTTGAGCTATACTAAGTAAGATTGGTGCAGGAATTTGGTGCGGAGTCCCTGGAATATGCTGCCGTTGTTCATCGGTGGGTTCTCTTAAAAACCATTAAGTATCAACGCAACACTTTGCTAATTTAGTACCGGCAATCTACTTTTGTAATTCACCCAATAAATATCGTCAGCTGGATTAATACCATGATGTAATGTAAGTGGAAGATGTATATATATAATCGTTACCATGAAGTAAATCAGTGTCCGTTCTCTCACAGGTAATTATCTTCCCATGAAGCAAAATCATCGGCTTAATTGGTTTTACATATATACGCGACGCAGCGATCTTACTTCCGCTTTGCAAATGAATGAATCTCAGCAACGTCACACTGTGCTCATGAAATAATTGCCACCTTTCGTAATGATTTTTTTCTGGCAAAGTCGATGTAGTGAGCGAAGAAACTAACATGGTGGGTAATTGCTCTTCGGCGTTCGGTGTGTTTCGGTCTTTATAGTTCTTCGATCAAACCTTGTATAATGATTAATTTTGATTTGAGAAACTTTCATGCCTGGAACTGTCATCGTAATTTCCGGTAAAGGTCGTGGAATTTCTTGCCATTGGCTAACGGAAAGTATAAGAATATCATTATTGACTATCCTAAAATAGGAAATCCACAATTTATCTTGGTAATCCATGTAATTAAAAATGTAAGTGTTGTTATCTAAAACAATTAAGTAAGAAAAGTTGGTCTTGAGATTCATCTCAGGATGTCCATGGTAGATTTAATGGAGCACACGATCACAACTCCCTCCAATTGCCAGAAAAGTAAAAAAGAGTATTAGAAGAAAGTAAAAGGAATAAACCAAATGGAATAAGGTGGGCCTCTGGACCCCATCCAAATGAACTTAGACAAGTCAATCAATATTAAGTCCTCTCCCATGAATATTTTCTAGATCAGTGGCCACTGCAGTATGTACGGGAATTAAATTGTAATAAGTTGGAAGAACAGTATCACCCTTTCCAAATACATTATATACCAGATGCGGGAAAGGGCCATAAAAGGTATAATTTTTTATACACATTTTTTTATAGCACAGCAGGAAAAACGTGGAAGAAATTCCCACCTTGCACCAAACCGGACGGAAGTTCATGAGATTGATCACTACTAATTGAATCAATCCCATAGTACACAATATACGCCTTTACGTAACGAATACAGTGGCATAGAGTATCTGACTTGCTTATAAACATTGTGATTACAGCGATAAAACGTTAACATACAACACCAGATATGAAGTAACATGATTACTGCAGGAGTAATGTCTAAGCTTAGTGTTCGTATTGGATGAAGGAAGGGGTGGTTGAGGCGGGGAAAGTGGGCTACCTCTTGTAAAAACATTGGGGGAACTCGGGGTCTTACTCCTACACCAGTGATTTGATCTATCTACCTTATATTTATTAAATTCTAAATAGCCTATATAATAATATAGTAAAAATTGTTATGTCCTCAACTAAGCTATTTTAATATTTACATAGTGCAGTAACTCTCATGTATTATATTATGGTGCCCTACGTGTTACTACGAGTAATACAAGGAAGTCAAACGGATGAACGTGAACTATGCAATGACTACGGTTATAAAAAACATAAACGCGAAAATAAAAGCGAAAACCAAAAGCCTTATTAATTATTAACAATATTTTGTTTATTTAAATACAGTTATGATATACTTCACATGCATGCAACGTGCACAGTTTTATATTCATCGAAACAAAGTTTATTGATACAACAACAGTATACACTAATACATGCTGCCATTGATGGGCATGTTATTTGAAGTGTATATCTCCCTTGGCCTACATAATAATTGATTTTATTGAAATCGATCGTTTCCGATTTCAAATATTCTCGATTAAATATGCTATATTAAAGTAACCTAAAAGCCATCGAACTCAGACAATATTTAGCCTATTTTACATTAAGTCTAGAGTATGCTACGGAAGCCTAACCATTAAACGAACGTTATAAACACCATGCTGCTTATATGGATTCTTATTTTTGAAGATAAATTTCAGTTTACACAATTATTGTTGATTGTTTTGTGTTGTTTTGCTGTTTTTGAAAGAGAAGACAACTTGAAGTTGCAAATGAGGGCCTATATGCACTTTACATTATAGGGAGTATGTCGATGGTTCAATTATTGCAGGCTATATGGCGTATATGCATGGTTTAATTACAGTCTAGGGCCTATGGATGGTTGAATTACGCTCTAGGGTATATACCGTATGCACTGTTCAATTACAAGCTAGAACAAGTTCTGAATAGTTCACACATTTCTTCATCCGTCCGGAGAACTGCTTTCGATCCCGATGCAACGTTGAAGCTCGTGGTTACTAATCGACCCAGCTGAGGGCAAACTAAATCCATCAAGTTGCTTACTTTTGCAAATGTAATCTAATCAGAGAGACAGTCGCTTATGATGAGATGAATGCACAGAAGTACATTGTACCTGCTCCGCGAAAAGGTTCATTCCAAAGTCAGAGGTGGTAACACTCCTTTCGACTCAAATGTTTGCTAAATACAACTGCAGTTCCTATAATTTGTAACGGCTATACAGTGTTTCACCTTGTGATTCTATCGTTCCTGGGGAGTGCCCCGTAGCACGCTATACATGGAAATTGTCATAAAGCTATTGGTATAAAGAAATTGTTATATCGGAAAACCAACTCAAATACGTAATAGTGTATACATTCAGAAAATGTAGGCCTCTGACTCAAGTCAACCGGGAATGATTATCACCTTATAATATCACCATAAATATAAATTGAAACATTACAGTGTAGTCCATGTTAGCCTTACCCTTGAGAACAATTCGTAGTTTTCAGCATCATTCTTTTGATTAAGTAAAAATAAAAAAATTCAAGAAATATGTAAAACTAGACAAACTTGATATGATTCAGCAGCTATTAAAACACTCTAGCAACTGTAAAACAAATAATTTATGCATACTAGTATAATTCTCTCAGTATGCTTACTTTCTATTAGTATAATGGTTTATTTGTCTGCATGGCTGTTGCTCATCTCATTCGGCTGCTCCCCTCCTCCATTTGACAACAATCCACGCCGATTAAATCTGCAACTGCAACTGTAATAGAGAAGCAAAACGTAACATGAAACAATTAAGTCTTAAATTGGTTCCTGAAATCGACTAAACCTCTGCAGAACAGCATCAATGAGGACCCTCTAAGTAGTTATCCTTCTTTTAGATCTAACGGAAGTTCCAAGTGTAAGTTTGGAAAAATAGGAACCTTTGGGTATCATTGAAACACAATTTGCAATTATACTCTACGAGAAAACATAAACGTTTTAGTGAATGGGATCGACACAGTAAAAACCATCAATTGTACCCTTTGAACAACAGTTCCGAGTCCGAGTGAGACCATTCAATGAGGAATTTTCGTTGGCAAATGACGTAAATCCACACAATGATGGAGTACTGTTAGAGTAAGGAATACCCTTTCCTACATTAGACTATAAACATGTCTTCCTGGTCGAAACCGCAACGCGTCAAGTGTGTTACGTTGTGTAGGCCTAACTATAAAGTGAGAAAGGAAAAATGGTAGGATAAATGTTACAGAACATATAAATGAATGAACGGTTAGATAAAATTTTAGTAAATATTAAATATATCATAAAATTAACTCACGCGTCGAGATAATAACTATCAGTCCTTTTTATTTGCACTGCTCTATAACATTCAGTGATTTGCACAGAGTGCAGATGAGAAACTGGGGTTTAGTCTGATACTAGGAAGAAAGAAGTGGCAACGAAAACTGATATATCACTACCTATGTAACTAAAACTTTGTTTGGATATTTTTACGATAATTACTGTCGTATAACTACTAATTCACAGCTTTACTTGTTGGTGTGTCGAATAAAGACAAATGACGATTACCAATGAGCTGACCCTAGCCACGGATTTTTCGGTTAAAGAGATTAAGTAATACACCCCTATGTAGATATACTCTGTCTGTTGTAGTAACATAATATACCGGTATGCACCCTTAGTGGTCGGTTTATTTTATCCTCGCGTAGTACTTTGCACGGTATATGGTCTGTAACAACTATTTCTAAGCTACAATAAGTGGCCATTCTAAATGAAGGTCTCAATGCTAACGATATACCGTGCATATGCACCGGATAATCAGGTTGGTGATTAAATACACATATTTAGCATGTGACTGAAAGTATTCAGTCTGCTCCGCCAGGATATCGTACTCCTAAGTTCAATGTGTTAGGAATGCACTGTAACCCCGTGGGCAAAATATTGCCCTAAACCTACCAAACCTTACACGGGCGATAAATTGCATTTACATGGCATTTGGTGGGTGGGGAGGGGGATTATAATCGCAAGGAGACTATCAGCTAGTGAGTTGAATAAAACAGCGGGTATAGTAGTCGTGTACGTTCAGGGTTTTCACCATGGTTTGACAATTAAAGACATTGCATTGAATCGCAGCTTTTGTCAGAGAACATTGGGTTGATATGCAGTGGCGGCACAAGCCTTTACAAGTTGGGGGGGGGGAGGGGGAACTAGGGTACAATTAGATGCATGAAGATGTGTTTAAGAAGAGGGATGTTCCCCTATCCAAATGAAATAAGCACAAGGTGCCATGATTTGATATTTCATATA
>JAODAG010238528.1:0-13301 GCA_027574785.1 Orphnurgus asper | reverse complement strand
GTAGTAGTAGTAGTAGTAGTAGTAGTAGTACTACTACTACTATTACTACAACTACTACTACTATTACTACTACTGCCACTACTACTACTACTACTACCACTACTGCTACTACTAGTACTACTATTATGGCGAAGGCTGTTTTCTAGCTGAAGAAACACATTCATCTAAATTTGAGTGACGTCATCCAGCTATAAGACTTTTAAAGTGGTAAAGTAATTTCTTACAAGGTGCTAGGTATATTGCAGTCAATATTGTATGCTCCAATTAGGAGAATTTGTCACTTTTTCAATTACTTCGACGCATCATTGGAATACGTACATGGTCCCATCGTTTGTCGAGTCACTAGTAAATATATAGGTCGAGTTGACATTACAGCGGGACGGTACGTATTAGGTTACGGATACGACATTACAGGCTTACAACCATATGAGGAGTAACACTGAGGTTTTTTTACGACAGATTAAGCAATCGCGATGAAAGCAGGAATTAGCGCACAACCCGATTGCAATAGATAGGCCACTGACGGTCCAGCTAAAGTAAGAAACACGCAAGGCAAGACCTTAGACCTTAATTAAGCTGCTGCATTATTTGTACCATAGCCTAAATTATGCAGCTTGGGGTATAATGGACCATATCAAAAGAGAAAACAATGTTGTGTAGAGTTTCAAGTGATTATATCTTCAAAATTTCTAAGCTGAGTGGATGCTTGGCCGAAATAATGAAGATAATATCTTGTGTGTTTTTTTCAAGCCTGTGGTTTTAAGCACGTATACATGATTGTATTGCATTCCAATACTAGTTATCAACATGTATGTAATAACAACACCAGCTCTATTACAAGTTTGAAGAAATCACAGATACAGTTCAGGAGGCATTGATATTTAAAGAATTTTGCAATAAGCCCCCCTCCCAACCTCCCAAATATGCAAGCTAGCCTGACATGTAAGCTGTCAGCGATTAATCAACGTGTAATCGAAAATTTATTTTGCAATTAGTGGAAAGCCACTTGCTATTAGGCGATACACATTTGTACACAGCACTGGAAAATACCTGAAAAAACATTATGTTGGCGTATGCTCTATCCACTATTATTTAAGGCCATCTTTTTTGAAATATTACTTCCCTCTGTCTATAGTTCTACGTTATTGGCTGTCAGAATATCCAAAGTAACGTTTATATCCACAATGTGCTTTCAATGCCACATGTTTGGTAGTGTGTATGTTTCTACCAGTTGCAAATACACGATCTTAAGGCCTCGGGGAGAGCTAATAATATAGCCTACTTAAAATTAAACCTCCTATTCTTTCTACGTCACACTTTGACGGATGTCTGTCTTATACTGGTTAGACTTTTAAACCTAGGGATAACTTATATATTTGGCATACATATATAAATGGAAAGGCGAACGAGGCTACGAGAATCTTTCTAGTTAATCAGAAAAAGTGAATTTAGTGATAAAATTTCGGAGACAAGTGTCACGAAGAATAAATAAATAATTTGCAAATTTTCCTTGTGCTTGTGATGGAGGAAGGAATGCTTCATAAATAACTTAGCCAAACTGGGCTCTTTATGTAAGACACACCCTTCTATGGTCGTCACTCAATGTTGAAACTAGTTTAGTAAGTGTAATGTAAGTTTAAATTATGACTCATAATGTCAGATTTTAACTACGTTAATCTACCCTAGGTTTTAACCTTAGGAACAATTTGAAGGACCTATCACATTATTGAGGAAGTTAGTTAGGAAGTAAATAAGGAAGGAGCTAGAGGTTAATGTCATTCCTGCATCAATACTTGATCCAATCGTTTGAACGTTTTGAAGACGAGCGATTGACACTGGTGTGTGGTACAGAGACAGTGGGTGCGATATTGGAGTGACATATAGGAATACCATTGTCGCCATGTATAGGTAGAGTAAGAACCGTACCCATTACAACACACTCAATACATACCTATCGAGAGATAATTGTCCTCGAAAAGTACATACTGTTGAACACGTTATCGAGGTATATTCATTACCGGTATTTCATTGAATACGAGAGCACACGTAGGCCGCCGATTTTCTGATGTTAATGTATTTTGAATCGTCCCAGTGAGTCGAAGTGCTTGTTCCAACATGGAATCTAGAATTGAATATACATAGTTTAGATAAAAGTGGCCTTGGTAGTGGGTGATTGACCGCCAGATTCTCTTGAAGAGTTTTTGTACGTTCTGTTCTCTGAAGTAAAGGGGTCGTGAATGAAACACGGCTTCTTACAGTATGCCGGTCATCATAAATTAATCAAGACTGGAACCCGAACGCGTACATCCAGCTCGTCCATGCCCATAGCGAGAGTCGGTGGTATTTGGTGGTTCAGGGTCATTATTGCTTGGTGGTGGTCGTTTGACCCTTCTTGTAATCTGATGGAGCGGGCGACCATGCCATGAGTTCCCTCCTAAGGTACGCGTTTTGTATTATAATAACACTTACAAGTGCATTTCGGTGAATTATTTGACCATAATTGGAACCATCTGTCGCCTGGAAATCATATCCTAGCTCACGAATGAACGACCTTCCTGTCCAGACCACCTCTCTTAACTACGCAATATATATATGTTATATATATATATATATATATATCATGTATTCAGGAGTAATTCTCAAGCAATGACGTAACAAAATATTTCAATCTCGGCGGCTGATAAGGACAACGATCTGAAACAATATACGAAAATATGATAGCAGATTCTCCATCTATGCACCCGTGCCGAAAGCCTCTCCTGCTTTAACATGTTATTTAAAAGAACGGCATTATATGCCTCTGTGTTTTAACACTCCAATCATCTTTCTCCAATCCTCATCATCATCATCTCCAATACGCTTTCATCTTCACCCTGCTTCACCTTCACCCTCAATTTCTGTTACATCCTGTATGAGTCTATAATAGTGTCATATTAATCGGTTAATACATATTTCAGAAAGTTTATGATACTAATCAGAGAGACTAAAATATATTATAATTAAAGTACAAAGAATATCCAAGCTATAAATACATAAATATAAATATATAACTACATATATAAACAAAACGATCTTACCTACGCCTTGCAACATTACAGAGAGCGGGATGGATAGACCGCATGGGCGATGAGGTTTATGTCTTGGTTCAATACAAATCCTCCGAAAGATTTTACCTCAAAATGTCATTGTCCTGAAATTTCAAAAGTATCTGGCATAGAAAATACAAACGAAATTCAGCCAATTTGACAAGGCTTCCACTGTTGTGTATTGACTGTTCATTTGTTGAAGTTGGGTCACGTGTTCATTATAAATCCCCAGACAGTATTGTGGTAGCACGTGATAAGTGGTGTATTTCATCCGAATAAGTAGCCTGGATTTTCAACTACGGGGAGATTTCGCAGTAATCCAGTTAAATAAGCTTTTAATATTTAAAACTTCATTCCAGTATTTAATCCAATAATACAATATCCTTCGTAGTTAACCGGTGCAGAGTTCTCTCTTGACAGTGTGATGTTTCACTGCTAGCCTTTTCGCTGCAAAGAATGCGCGTATCAGCACTGACAAATGGGATGCAATCGTAGTGTTTACCTAAACCGTTGCTCGTGGCAGAACTCGAGGCCTCTCAAGAGTACTACAAACCACTTTGGAAAAAGAGAGGTTTGCAAACATATACCCTACCACTCCGTGGTTGATATAAGTGAACGACGGAAGTTTCAGCAGGATACAGAACGCATATGTTTATAGATATACGTGTCAAAGGTTACGAGGATGTCTGATAACTGAAACAACCTGCTATAAATAATAATAATAATATACATGAAGAGTTGGTTTATTTAAATTAAGTTAAAAATGCAGACATGACCCCTCTGGAAACGAGCAATTAAACTTGCTGTATGCCTTTATAGCTCCGCATGTCTTATCATTGCGGAGACATGATTGGAGTTGGTAGGTTAGCTCTTGACAATGATAAAATGGCGTAATAACGGAGATCACACAGATATTGAGTCAATGCTGTCAATATTGAGTCAAATTTTTCTGGGAATAAAGTATGCATGGTTGGATCGAGGAACTGCCATTGGTTGGGCTAATGAGCTACCAATGGTTTGCTCAGGAAGCTGCCATTGGTTAGATTGAAAGACTGACTACTTCGAGTACCTTCATACCTATCATATGTGGGTATATTCACATCAATGTTTCTCCCCCTCCCACGTCACTCCACAATAAAAGTAATACGCAGGATCTTCTGTATCGAATTATTAATCCAAAGTTGGACTGCTGCCTAACAGGTGCTAAACATTGAAAAATTAGAACGTGAACACCGATAGAAATGTAATTCCACCCTTTATAATTCAACTTAGTAGCCTATGGTACTGTAAAGTGGTTGGACGGGATTGGTGAAAACAGTATTTTTGATTCACCAGGAGTGACTATTTGGGATTGTTCAAAGTTCCTTCTGCCACGGACAATTTGTCATTGTTGGTATAAAAGTAATTTATGACACTGCCCCCGCCCCCTTCCATGGCATTCAAGGTCAAACACTGTCGGTACCTACAGCCACTCATTCTGAATGTGACATACTACTTTCTAACAGTACGGTGTACCAGAACGACAAATCTGAATGGGAGATCGTAAAGTGATTCGGGATTTAAGGGTCGTGGATGACATGTTACAGCTATGTTAAAGGGAAAGGTATTCCAACTGTATTCGGTGTCGGTCCTAACTAAGCATATATTTGGAACTGGGCAGTGAATCATAACTTTGCTGGACATTATGTAATGTTAGCAGTTTTGCAAATCATCTATCGGAAGCTTTTGTTATTAATGTGGCATATCAGGCCGCATTCTTGGATTTACGACCGAATTTTCCTTCACAATATCCTATCGGCTTGAACGGATTGCACGGTTATCCGGTTTCAGACAATTCGTCCAAACGCGAACGCATCCACTTGTAGCTAGACCACAAGACAATTCGTCTACTCGATTATGTTAGGTGCCACAAAAAATGTCAATACTAATCCAAGTAGTGAACCATGCATGCTAGCAATAATTCAATACAATGATACCGGCTAGCAACAAAATGCGTACTGCTCGCAAAGAACATGAAAGCAATGCAATCTAGATAGGCCAGGATAAATTGTATTTTAATATTAACAAAACAGATCCCAAGTTAACACAGGACGATTTCACGTGTAGACGAATTAGTGCAGAGATTGAGTACAGTCATTATATTGACAAAGTGGATTGTAAACCACGACACGGAGAGCTACACACTAGGTCAATGGTACTAATACGTCTGAGGCCATATTGCATTTGCCAGTAAATACCAAGTTATATATAGTTCAGCTTGCTCACGAACATGAGTTATTCGCTTATGAAATTTTTTCAAAACCACTGCACAATTCCGTGAAGAACTCTTAACCTTGCAAACAGAATCTCCCTCGAGAACATGGGTTGACAACCAATAATACTCCGGCTTAAGGAGATTAACAACTATATGTTGAACCTGCATATCTGCCATGATGTCACACTTTGCTGTTACCAGATCTTTTGGAAAAATACTCCTAACTGAAACTAAGCCATGTCTTCTAGGTGAGGCGCAGCGTGTCCGCTTCCTAGCAAAAGACAACAGACCTCAAAGTCTACCAACTTGGAAAAAGTGTTTATCAAGAGCATGATCACTAGTTCTCCTCGACTCGGAAATATATATGTATAAAAAGCTAAGTTGTCAAAACCATGAACAATGTTAAATGTAGCAGATCAGCACCAAGCCGTCTACGCTCAAGAAAAAAGAATTTAACTAAGATGCTTCAACCTTACTATCTCTTCATTCGGTTTTTGAGAAAGTGGTCGAAGATCATAACTTTTTTATGTTACTACGGGGTGCAGGTCACATTCTGTAAATATCCGACAAATATACGGCAAATTTGCTTAAGCAAACAGTATACGAGCATCGAAGACATGGATTTCCAGACTTCAACGTATTATCTTATTTTCGTCAAGTCTTAGGCCTATAGCTGTACCGTAATTCGCATCTTTCACATAATTTACTTCAGAGGCAGATCCAGTGGTAAGTAATTTCAGCCCGATTTTCCCCCATGTATAACTCCTTAAATATAACTCTAAACTTACCATGAGGGATGGGGTATTATCGTCGTACCATCTGTCATGAAAAAATGTAAATATCAATCAGACTAAGCATTTGGAAATTTCTTGGTCATAAATTTATTTTAAAAGTTGCAAAGCGTGGCATCATTTTACATCTAAGCACCTAACGATACAAACTTTCTCAAGGGGGCTAGGTATCCGCCGCCCCCCTCATGTTCGGTCAATTCTGAATTTACCATTAATACAATCGCTCTGGATCCACTAGAAGTCATGCTCAACACTGTGACGCCGCCAATCTATGCTGATGTGGGATGGTTCCCGTCTCTGTCTTTGTCCGCTGTACGGATGGTGAATAAACTAATGGGGCGCAGTAGTGATATTAGATGAGGATAATATTAGGTTGGACGGCGAATGAACTGGAATAATGATAACCCCTTGTAGATGTTTCTCAAGTGTTTTATTGAAATAACTAATAACTATTACGGTACATAATTATGATACACGCGAACTAACATTAAACCCATATGGTATGCACTGCGCCACGGGTCGGACATTGCGCTATTGATCGGGCATTGCACGTCTGGTCTGGCATTGCACTCCGGGTCGGGCATTGTGCTCTTGGTCTAGCTTCGCACTATCAGTCGGGCACTGTGCATCCGGTCGGGCACTTCTCAGCTAGTAGGCTTCAGAAATAGACCCCATTTTCATTTTACGGTTTTCTCTCTGTGCCCTCCTAGATTTTCCCCCTTGTTTCTTCCTTCGATACTCCACTCGAATCCTTCCGGATCTCGCTCCGATTCACCCCCCGATTCTCCGCTTCTCATACCAAGCCTAAATATCATACAAACTGCAATGACTGTATGGAAACGTTAACGCCCCTGAATTGCTTCAACCAATCCGCGTTCGCTAATTTTCGACTGATCGACTTCGAGGTTAATTCCTGCCAGTACCACTAACACCCCGCAGTGAAAGCACGCTGCCTACTCAAATAAACATATTTACACTCCCATTAAATAATGGGCTACTCTCATGGGTAGGGCACTCACTTCTGGGGCAGCTCTGAACTTTGCGTGACCGACCTGGTTCGAATGGTACACCAAAGGACATCTGACCCCTGTCGGCAATACATACAGGGCTTTAAATTAACATGAATTTATCAACAGAAACAGTACCATTTACGGACCACCTCCGCATAGCCGGGCATCAAGTCATGATTGATAAAAGTAACGGACTGCCTTTTGTCACGCCATGACAGAAACAAAGGTTCAAAAAACACTACTTTATTTCACCCATCGCGCGGATATTTTCAGCTCTCAATTTAGTTAAGCTTAAGATAGCAAAGCCTTGCGCGCTTCGGCTTCTGCTTCCCACTTCCAAGACAGTGGCGTATCCAGGGGACGATGCCTACAATAAAAACACCCCACCATTTTGCGTGTAGTCGACTGTGGTCCAATAAAAATGCACGGCTATGCAACTATTCCAAGTTAATACTTGGATGGGCCACTAACCCCTACCCCGATTGGAATATGCCGTTACCCGTAGTTGGATGTTATAGTTGAAACACTATATCTTTACCTGGTCTAATTTAACATTATCTCGGATGAATTTTCCCTTTTGCAACCTCCTGTCCCAGAGTGCCTTCACTACATCCCTTGTTTGAAACCCAAATCATTGTGGTTACTAATATCGATTCAAAGTCTCCTGTCAAGACTAAGACTATCAGTGTTTCACGTTTTTACCCACAAGTGTTAATGGTTACCCTTAATGAAATCAACATCCCTCTCCTTGTTGATAGAATATGTTAATTTTACTTTAAACCGCTCGGAGAAAGGTGAAGGAACAAAATAAATGGGTGGTAAAGTTGTGTTAATAAACATTTTGTGACAACTGTTTGTGAAAATGCCTTTCAAAATCCAGGTACAATTAGATTAGTGTCGTACGGTAGAAGAACCTCTTATTAAATGGTATGGAAAGCTGTGTTGGTTAAATTCGAGGAAAATTGCGAGGGCTTGTCATGTTCAACAAAAATGAATCGTCTATCGCTAGATTTAGAAATGGTTTGTTCCTATTTTGCAAATACACCGTATAGTAATAAAATATAATGTACGCGATCTATGTAGGCCTATTCCAAAGTTATTCATGATTTAGGCTCAATACAGCCTAAGTATTATACCGCAGTATGTGGTAAACACGCCGTTGGTCAGTTCGCGATGATACCCTACAGAGGGCGCCAAGGAGACGTTTTACGCGACTGTTAACTGTAGGCTTCCCAATTACATTTACACAGGTAATTAAAGTTGTTAAGTTTTATGTACATTTAGTTAACTACCGGTAATAAATAAAGTTAACTTTAGATGCAAGGATTGATTCTAGAACTACCAATGGCTCTGCCGAGTTTACTTTTTTTATAGAGTGGGAAGTAGAAGCAGGCCGAGGTGAAGGATGATGAGGCGGTAGAGGTTTTCACTTCTTTCTAACTGTTTTAAAAGAGGTTTATTGATGTTGTGTGTTGCAAAATAACTGTTTGCTTGAAACAGATAGGGTCTGAATCATACAAGCAGATTTGACAGATGGAAAGAAACTTAGGGGTAAGGGGTAACTCCCCAGGTATTATGTAGAACTACCAGTTTGTAATAAAATGAATGGGCATTTATAACCAATATGTGAGGCGATTGAGGAAGTTTACGGCAAGTTGCGATCCCAGTCAAAATAGTGTAGTGTTTGTGACTTTTAACACTGATAATCTGACAGGATTCCCAAATAAATGACCATATAGCACTTTCGTCAATGTTGTACAGAGTCTGGTGAGGGGGGTTGCTGAAGTGGAGTACTAGATCAGATGCGGAGTCAGGCCACCGTAGATACATGTTCATGGGACTGGATGTCCAAACTCTGTTCATTCATTTTTTATATGGGAAACCATTCTTAGAGGACGAACGTCTGGGCATGTAGCAAGATGTAGAAATATACACGGGAGGGACCAGCCATCGCCGCCCTCACTGCCAGTATTGAATCTATTGTATTGAATATATCTATAAAACCCATCATCTAATGAAATGAGTCGAACCCACGTGATCCCACGGCTTATAATTGATATATATATATATATATGCTGCGGATCCAGAGTGACCCAGGGAACGCCCCACTTTTAATTTGTATATACAGTGGCCATACAATGGCCACACACCTAACTTCAAAGGAAGTTATATTACCGACGGTTTCTGCACAACTCTACATCCCAACACACACCCCCCCCCTTCCAAATAAAACACCCCTTTTCCCGTCTGCCCTTTCGGAAATGCTTGGATCCACCACTAATTATATATTATATAATTTTACATACAGTTGCGCCATAGTATGTGGTCAATATAGTACATACAGTGGCTTATTTCCTCACACACGCTGGGTTATTTGCCGGACCTAGTCGGCTCAATGGTCACAACGAATAAAACACATGCCAGACCACCGTCACGGTACGGTATGCGTTACTGTTACTTGTTAGCGTTACGTTAAGCTGTAACGTTAGGTCTAGGCTAAGTTAAGTATGCGTACAATGACCAGCGCTGTATTTTGCCCCTTCATTTGGGAAAAACTTACATATAGGAATAATAAATCCATGTATAACAATATATGTATGTTCCTGTAAAATATCTTACCATTTTGATGCGCAGTGAAATAAGCCCGAATTCAAGTGAACAAAATTCCAACAGTGGTCGTAACGTGATGTCAAAAGAGGCCAAATTGGTTAAGTAGTATAATCTTTTCACACATAACCCCCAAATTCTACTCACGTCGATGTTCTGCAAGATGTTCCGCCCTACATTTACTGCCTAACCTAGAATTAGTTAGCTACTCTACAGATAAGTAAAGAAACCATGCATCATGAGCATTTTCCCTTTGCCGGTAGCCAATGATCTCGGAGCAACATTACTGCCTGGACGGTTCTTTACATATCAGTCTTTAAATATTCATTATTTATGACTGATTGTAATTGTTCCGTGGTTTTAGGCTTTACCGCGTCCATTCCAAAAATGTTCGTCGCACGCATCTCGCCTCTCACAGTCAGTATGACATTATGTTTAAGTCAATAATGTATAAACCTAGGTGGAATATGATACTAAAACAAAAACAAAGAAATTAAACAAAACATTAATACAAAATAATAAAAAAATACAATAAAATACACTGGAGGCACAGGTGTCGTTTGATTCCACTAGAATGCAACATTTAAGAGCAGAATACTTTGAAAAGATACAAAATCAATAAGTTTGAATCAATAGCTGAATTTTTTTTTTCCTGTGAAAAGGGAGACGGAATCTTGATTCTGGGTTAGCCACCCTTCCCCCGGTTTTTACGAAAACATGAATCCACCACTGTTTATTGTGTGATTCTTATTATCAAAATAGGAAAAACTTTGTTATTGGAAGAAAAACAACAAACATGATAGTATAAGCAATGGACAGTCTGGAAAACCGCTGTTTCCAAACATTGATTGAAACTCAATGGTAAAAGAATCTTTAATAAAAAGGTATATGGAAGACGTAATTATTGTTTCAAGCTACCGGTATTACCTTGAATGCGAGTAATGTTGTCATTCGGTTCAACGATGTGTTTTCATAGTAGTATCATGCTGACCTATTGACCAAGATCAGAGCCATGCGCTGCACATTACGTGGCACTAAACTCGTCCACGGATACCACTCATACCTGTGTCAACAATTCGATCGAAATAGGACTGGGCCCTCGTTTTGGTTTTCGTGCCCTTTCTTAGATGATTTTTTTTCTTCAAAAAGATTAATCAATGGATTTCGGCCTTGGCTAAAATCAGATAAGAATAATATTGGGGCTGAAGTCCTCCAACGGAATCATGCACTACACATGATATGACACCACACTCGCCCCAATGAACACATTTTCGTAAACAGTATAAACCTGATTTATTTCAATTTCTACCGTCTTCTAAGTAAACTTTGTTTCGCCCATAAATCTAAACGTCTTTCTTTTATTTTTCTTTAAAATATGAGCTACGATGCAGGATTCTTCGATAAGGTATAGGCTACCTGAAAGGAAACTATATGTACAAAAGAGGCAGACTGCTATTTACCACTAAATGAAGAAAGAAACCAGTCGACTATAGGCCTAATTGACACAATTTAAACAAAAGTAATGTGCGAATAAAATCGTTAATTTCTGACTTTTCAGAAACTATCGTTCGCAATAAATTCGAAAATTACAAAGAAGTTGAATTATAAGGTATACATTAATTAAATGAAATGGCACGTGTAGTGCATGACGTACCGTACATGGCGCTGTTGGAGGACATTACCCGGCCAACCATTAATTAACCAGTGAAGACAATTATATAGCCCATACGATTTAGTGTTAGTTGCATTTGTCGCATTCAATCAGCTACTGCAAGAATGCTCTTCAATTTAATTTCTTTGAACGAATCATGGTATATTTCAATGTTATTTTCTTCATTTTGTGACTTCTACGAACTAATATACGATGATGGGAAAGACCAGCTTTTATTCGCTCAATTTCACCTTTAACGTCGTCGCTCCATAAACTCAAAATGCTTTATGAGTTCCGGGTCTTTCAGTCACGTACCGTATTATATATAAAATGTAAGCAGCGTTACTGAATATAATCGATTTATTTGTCAACCGACAGCCAAACGAACAGTCAGGGTACTAGTACCATCCAAGTGTTAACCATCTATACGTATATGCACCGTAAACGGGCCATGACCATGAACAAATTCACAATAATTACAGTGACAGTAACCACAGCCGCCGTAAACGACATGATGACGACGCAGGATAATAATAATAATAATAATAACAAGAACATGAACAAGAACAAGAATGAGAACAGGAACGAGAGAGAGAGAGGTACATGGTATGTATATATGATTGCTTATTCAGGTGGGACATGGATAACAGGTCTTTAACCTATCATGATAAACCACTATTGGCCAAAGTTTGATCGATATTTGTGTTGAAGGGTTTGCTAAAGACTACGCCGAGAGTAACTCGTTTTAAGTGCATCATCCCCCAGAGGGCAAATCTTCTTCTCCTATGTGTACCGTATACGGTAGAAATTGGGTATTTCCTGCTATGAATCTTGGTCGTGGCATATCATACACTAAATATACCATTCCAGCTTAATTGGATGTGTGAGTTAAGACCATCTACCGCATCAATGTCCACCTTGTAGCAACATTACGTTTGTCTGAGACGGCGTTATTAACCATTCATGAGGTCGGTCCTTACGTGATCGTGTTCACTGGATTCTTCATTATTTGTCCAAGGTTTACTGAGATTTATATAGTTGAAATCTTGGAGAATTACAAATAACATAGTAAGAAACAGTATGAACACCTACACAATAGGTAAGTGTAGAACATTAGGGAATAATGACCATGTGAGAGGGTCTCTTTTGCAGAATGGAGACCGGTGTGACGTCATCATTGACGGTTGAGCGGACCGAGGCGAATGACAATGACGTCATATCCGGGCTTCATATCAGCAATAGAAATCCGATGATCTGGTTGTCATTACTACAACATTTTTAGAATAAAACAACAATTTTCGTGATATCATTATTCCCTCAACTAGCGAGCTTTCTTATGACGTACCGTAAGAGACATAAAGCTCTAACCGACTGACTCCACGACCAATTGACACCTACGACTGTACTAATTACGCCACAACATATATGGCTTAACTGTCTCGGTGCCAGAACGAGCCTAGTCTTAAATTACGTAAATAATCACAGGTACACTGAATGCGCAGCTATTGAACATCGATGATGATTTAGACAGCGAAAACTGCTCAACTTGTGCTTTCTGTACTACGTACTACTACTACTACTACTACTACTACTACTACTACTACTACTACTACCACTACTACTATTACTACCAGTACTACTAGTGGTAGTAGTAGTAGTAGCTGTACTACTACTACTACTACTTCTACTACTACTACTATTACTACCGGTACTACTAGTGGTAGTAGTAGTAGCTGTACTACTACTACTACTACTACTACTTCTATTACTACTACTACTTCTACTACTACATATACTACTACTAATACGAAGAACGAAGAAACAATAGCCATAACAGTAGCCATACTTTGGAAGGTACCGGTAATACGGACATGTTTTACATATATATATATATATATATAT
>JAODAG010238417.1:903-13301 GCA_027574785.1 Orphnurgus asper | reverse complement strand
ATATATCTGTGTAAACCCAAAAGGGTGACGATCATAACCTTTTTTAATTAGTATTACAAACAACGTATCTCGGTCAAGCTCCTCCACTGTACATTATCATGTACCTGGTAGCCGCAGCTCCTATACACAATGTGCGTGTCAACAGTTTGTCATGGCGGAAGTTACGGGTGCCTTTACAAAGTCGGGCTCGATTACAGCGCACATATCCATCATGGAAACGATGGCCGCTCTCTTATCTACTGCCATCATTTTCTTACTGAACGCGGCCTCCTTTCCCGCGTTAATAACTCAATCGTCCTCGTCCACCTCATCCTCCAAAATCTGTCTTTCACGTTTGACCTCGTGGTGACCTTCCTCTTCGTCATCCCAATGTTTCCGTTTCAAAGCTGTGGGTGTGTAAGTGTACATTTATCCATATATACAATTGAATAGAAGGATATAACAATGTACAGAGCCTATACCGTGTTCGCGTGCATCTACCGAAGAGATATGTAGACGCCCTCTATGCCTTGTTCGTCTGCACACGAGTCACCTTTTTTTGAAGGCGCAGTCTACGGGGTTCTGCTCCACATGAACGGCTCCCACGACACGCATACAATCAGGTTTACTCCACAACTATTGGTTCTTATGGGTCAACTAGTGTTCTCAAAATGTACATTACACATATCGCAGCTGTTCAACATGTTGGAGTTCGTGGCGCGATTAATAACCCCGGGGGTTTAGTTCATATTGACCACGTCGCTCGTCATGCGCGTCCTAATTGCGTTTTCGTTAAGACACGCCGATAGGATTCATAGGTGGTAGTATGTCAAAATCGTCGACGTTGTCAAAAGAAAAAGGGAATCATCAACGTCCTCAGCATACCCTCCCTCCTCGTGGTGGTGGTTATCGTATCCGCCGTCATCATCCGAGTCGTTAATAATATTGATCGTTTCGTTCAAGTCGTTTCAGCCACCTTTAGGAACATCAAACATGACTTACTTTCGAACCGGGCTAAAATAATATTTTATTTATTAATAGTTCAGCTCGAGCATGGTGTTAGAAAGTGACTGCTTTTAATGTTTTAATTGCTTTTGGGAGATCTTACCAGAAGCCAAAATATGCGAACCATGAGTAAAGGGGAATCTGCCGCAAGGAGGTTTCGTGAGAACCATCTTTGATATAACAGGGGGAGGGAATACGACAGCAAATTCTAACAAGGTGAAATTGCATTAGAGGAAAGACGTAAGCAATACGTGGGAATTTGTTATGGTAAGGTGACGTTCAACAAAGTGGTGGTCGGTGGAATTTATGGTAGCAATGGAGAAGAAGATTGATAAGGGAGATAGGGTTTGAGAAAATGAAAAAGGCAGGCGAAGTATCATGTTTGCAGTACGTAAGATGTAAATGTACGAAATGTAACGTAAATAGGGGATTTGTTTTTCAAAGATCACAGAAGATGAAAATATATCGAAATTCATAGCAATTAAATACAAAGACATAATAGATATTCTAAATCGTTCATATGACTCTTAGAGGGAATATCATCGATGAAATTTATGTCATTGGGTAGTGGAAAGATTAGGTGGTGACTGTAACTCAGTCATATGGATCATTTGGTTCGTTGAACCACTAATTTCTGCCTTTTTCTCCTATTATATTCTGCTAACTTTTTACATGCTGCAGATTATTTACACAGTGGATGTCTCTGTCACAGTTGGCGTCTCTGTCACACTTGGCGTCTCTGTCACATTTGTCGTCTCTGTCACAGTTGGCGTCTCCATCGTTTTTTGCATCTATATCAGTATATATATATATTATTTTTAAAGGAAATATGTTTTGCAGTTATAAGTCCAGCTGTAATTGGAGCTAATAACATGCCATATTAATAGTAAATTTCACATAACACATGTGAAAACGCATTAGATACAAACGGATCTGCTGCAAGTTCATCTATATTATTTATTTCAACTGTTTGGATAATGCTGCAAGATAGAACCGACCTATGAAATTCATGAAAACTGGTATCGATTGAAACTATAATAACGTTTCATGCAAATCTATTAATGGAACTGCATCGACTCCGGGGAAGGGACCAGAAATATTTTACCCAACGTTTAAGAACGTGATTAGAGCTTGTTGCTTTGACCAGCAAAAGGATTGGGACTCGGTTGCTCTCCATCCATACTACGATGGTTTAGACCGTATCATGCTTTACCTTGAATGGTATCAGGTGTTTGCTCTTCATCCATGCTAGTATATGATGGCTTAGAATATGTATCATTCTTTACCTTGAATGCTATCAGGTGTCTGCTCTTCATCCATGCTAGTCTATGATGGCTTAGATTATGTATCATTCTTTACCTTGAATGGTATCAGGTGTCTGCTCTTCATCCATGCTAGTCCATGATGGCTTAGATTATGTATCATTCTTTACCTTGAATGTTATCTGGTGTCTGCTCTTCATCCATGATAGTCTATGATGGCTTAGATTATGTACCATTCTTTACCTTGAATGGTATCAGGTGTCTGCTCTTCATCCATGCTAGTCTATGATGGCTTAGATTATGTATCATTCTTTACCTTGAATGGTATCAGGTGTCTGCTCTTCATCCATGCTAGTCCATGATGGCTTAGATTATGTATCATTCTTTACCTTGAATGTTATCTGGTGTCTGCTCTTCATCCATGATAGTCTATGATGGCTTAGATTATGTACCATTCTTTACCTTGAATGGTATCAGGTGTCTGCTCTTCATCCATGCTAGTCTATGATGGCTTAGATTATGTATCATTCTTTACCTTGAATGATATCAGCTGGCTGCCCTTCGTTCATGCTAGTCTATGATGGTTCAGATTCTGTATCATTATTTACCTTCAACGATATCAGCTGGCTCCTCCTTAACCGTGCTATGGTTACTCGGACTATCATTATTTACCTCTAATGATATCAGCTGGTTGCTTTAGAGTCTACACCAATGTTAGTCTATGGTGGCTCAGGTTCTGTATCATTCTTTACTTTGGATGGTATCAGCTGTCGGCTCTCCATCCAAGCAAGTCTGTGGTGGCTATGATTCTGTATCATTATACTCATTGAATGATATCAGCCCTCTGACTGCTCTCCATCCTTGCAGAGATATTGAATATTGCATCACGTATTCTTTAAAACCAACCAGTCGCACCATTTACTTGCTTGGTAAAGTCATTGTCATTAACTCGTCTCCGCTGTTACTGTTTAGCTCCAGTTTTCTGTTCAGAAAATAATGTTCTGTATAAAATGAATACATTATCTCTTAAGGCTTATTTGGCGTTGCGAACTGAGGTATCAGGTGTTACTTCGTTAAACAATGCCCATGGTGGTCTACGTAGAGACGTTTGTAAAGGCAAAATGAAAGCTATATTTATTTAACATATGCTGCCATATACTACAATGACGGTACTTCAGGAAGCTACAGTTAGTATTTGTTTATGTCGTAATTTGATACCATCTAGTCAACAAGAGTGCAAATTGAGTAATCATTTACAACATTAGACTAGGTGTGAATTTTGTCAGATGTTGTAATTCCCACTCAGGTTCTTGTTGGGAAAATGCACAACGAAGCTGCAATTCCAACGATTATTTCTCTAAAACCAACATGAAAATGAGATGAAATCTGGCCCTTGATGAATATTCCGTATTAATAAGGGTAAGGAACTAATAGTTTTAATCTGGAAATTTATTCACGAAGCATTGTTTACCAGGAAAAAAAAATTCACAACTGACCGGTATTGGTGACGGCTTCTGTCGATTTTGTTACGAAACGGAGAGCCTACGAAACGTTACTTTTGGGAGTGTAAATCGTTAGCTGTAATACCATTGTGGGTAACGAGTTGCTGAATTTTGAAGTAGGTAGGCTGACTATCATAACTATGGATATATTTTCAAAAGTGGTACGTATGACATTAGAGTGAGTTTTTAGCTTAGTTTGTGTGGTAGTTGATAAAGGATATAATTTAGCAGATTATGAGAGGTGGTAACGATTACAATTTAACAGGTCGTGGCTAGTGGGGATTTTTTTCCCTAGTGTAACTATCATGTATAATGATGTATGTACGTGGGGGTTTTATTGTGGTTATAATACAAAAATATAGTCCAGTGAAATTATGAGTACTATCAGTATTATCACTGATGATCGATATGATCACAACCATATACCAGGTACATTCATCGTAACTGTAAAAACATGAACGGATTTTTTGTTGTTTTCAACACAATAGAAGAAAAACTACGAAACACTTCACCTTTGTTTTGAATATTGACAATCAGGGATTGGCCAAAGGGATAAACAATCCATGTGGTGAAAGGTCAAAGGGCCTTCAAACTAAACATAAACCTTATTGTTTGTCGTATTGTTACGATATTGGGACCACCCGTGGGTTGCATTCATAGAAACTGTCAGGAAATGGTGGTTATGGCTAAATTCGACCTTGAATATATATAGTAATATATATGGTATATATAGTAAGATATTGTGAGGGGATATTTATTAATACCGTTATATGCATATTCTGTTTTATTTAATCGCGCCTGTATTACCTGTACCGAACACAATTTGATATTGAGATTTTGGCCATTTTCTCGTCTTTTGTGGTGTACGAAAGCATGACTTTGTTGTCTAGGAAGGTCTCTACTTGCTACAAATCGTGGTGAATTAGGTTTCGATATTAAGTTTTCATTAAAACTGCCGATATTAAGTAGTAGGCCATTGTTTCCTTTGTTTCTATGCATTTCGCCAACTCTGTTATTAGATGGATTTTGTCTTGTCTAAGAAACTTCGTAATAAATCTCCATACTTTGGTTGGAGGTTTCTTTGCTTTTAGTGGCCGGCGAAGAACTTGTTTGAAATCATAGGTGTATCAAAATATCAACATAAGAGATTTACGGATGAAGTAAGTAATTAGATTAAAGAGAGATAAGGGGTACCTTAGTTTTTGGAGATAACGAAAGCTGGTAGCAGGTTAAAATTTACAAAGCGACGTGACTGGGTGAATTTTCCTTTTGTAGACTGATTACTAATGGAGAAATTACTCTTCTCCTTTTCCATGACGTTTCCAGTTGCAGTACCTGTTTTGTATTTTGTATACGTATATATGTACAGATAATTGTTATAAATATTAAAGTTGTCCCATAACAACTGAATTGGGAGCACCCATTAGTAAACATCGGTATTAAATACTTCCTTTTGAGTTTTGTGGTTGGTGTTTGGCCTATGAACAACCACTAAACACCCAAAGGCTCCCTGGCTTTAGACTTCCCTTTGAGTGGTCATTTTATATCTAGATCGTCTACTTCTCTCCTCTTGTTGCAAACTCTAGAGGAAATGACGTCGTATAAGGCATATTCTTAAAACCAGTGCTGTCCCAAAATTACATATGAACAGACGACAATTCAAAAATTCATTGCAGGTATCGGACCACAGAGGTCATTGTTTTGTAACGTTAAGCAGACCGGATGTGACGTAATCTGCCCGATGCATGACTAATTTCCCGTGATCGATCTCAATTTTGTCGTCTTGTTTCCTGTTTCGTCACTTCCACTTTTAAATTGTCCAATGTTCGGCATACCGGAGGTCGTAATTTTGCTTGTGATTTTTAAAGTCTGAACTCTAAACGCTCGTCTAAACGCTCTGGTGCTTAATGTATATATAACTGGGTTTAGAGCACTGTTGATCGGCAGGATGAAAATCACCAACCAGGCGTAAATTGATTCTGCAATGAGCAAGACGAAGATATCCAATAGTTTAGGTATCATGACGATTAGGTTATACTTGTAAATAAAACAATAATTGAATGGCCAAATTTTATGGTCCTACCATTTATTTTATTGCTTCTAAACAAAACTGAAAATGTACTATGCTATATTCACTGCCTATTTTGGTTAAATTCACCACTGATTACCCAATATAGTTAATTTCATTACTGGCATAAATGAGGCCAATACTAATGATACTGAGTTTATAGTTATACACCTGTCAGAAACAGTAAAAATCTGCCTGAATTATCGTCTCAACTGTGCTAATCAGTCACAACATCAGGAACCACGCAATCTTTGAACTTTACGAACAGCTCTCTTTCTCTCTTTTTCTCTCTCTTTCTCTACTCCACCTCTTTCTCTCACTTTCTCTCTCTAAGAGAAAGTAAATATAAGATAAGTAAATCTAAAAGATTCAAATATCGTGGAAGCAAATTTAAAAGAATCAAAACATGAATCTAATGAAAACAAAATAAAATATGGCAAATATAAAAGAAGCATATAGGCCTACGCATGTATACATATGAATATGTGTACTATACAAATACCTGAAACTGGCATATCAGCCAGAGCTATAGCTTTTATTACAGCTAGAGGCATCCAACAGATACAGTCCGTTAGTACGATGAAGAAAAATCTCTTGGCGTAATTTATCTCATTAGTGAGAAGAGTTGCCGTTCTTCTACGCGTGTTCCGGATGCTATGAAACATACCTGTTTAAAGTCGAAGAAGAAACTGGATTATTGAGGAAATATGGAAGAGAAATATGAAAGACATTATTAAGAGCAAGTCGTGAAGGAATGTTCAGGACGCTGTGGAACTGTAATACCTATTTGTGAAATGACATCCATATCATGAAACACAACACGATTCTCGGTTTGTGTATCAGATAACTTCGGGTTCCCTTTGATTAGACCAGTCACTTGACCTTGCTGTTCTGTTGCCAGATGCTTAGTTTTGCCAGTATCCAAAGTCAGTGGCGGATACCGTGTCTCCGCTTTTCTCGGACGCTCTGCACATAACGGCTATGGTATCCCAATTTGTTTCACCGTCTCTGGCTTCTACCCTAGTTCAAAACAATCTTTCAAGAAATTGATATTGTATGATCTATTTTTTCTTCTACCAGGAGTATCATATAGTCAGCATCACAAATAATATATTGATGAGACCCAATGGTTTTTAAGTAAACCTACCCAAGACATAACTTGGGATCCGAACCTCAACTGCAGCATTTTCCACGACAAATACCAACTGACCAACTTCCCAGCTCCAATCTTATTTCGATCGGACCGTTAAGACCTAGGGTCATTGGGCGAGTGTGATGCTACGTCACGGTCTGCGCATGAATATGTTGGAGGACAAACCCCATATTGACGAATGCGGGTCGTACAAAACACCCCACATACTACCCATGTTTCAATGTAATAGTTACCGTTGTCAAGTATGGAAATATTGGTCACTTCCGCAGAAGGGAGTTAGGGTAAATCCATGTTTATCCGACGTGTTTCGGGGACAATCAATGCCTACTTTTCAAACTAAATTTTGATATCAAACATAATTAAGTCCTTTTATCAAATGTAATTCTTTATTTTACGTAGCTTAACTTTTATCTTAAAATATTTAAATCATAAAAATGCATTGCTTATGGATATGCGGATTATCTTCAGCAATGATCTTTATTTATGAAAGATAAACTAACTGAGCTTACCACAATACGATGTTGTAATGACGATGAAGCTGACCGTGTTTATTCCAATGAATATAAAAATGGAATACTCCCATCCGTCCAGTCTTGGGTCATGAATATGCAGCGGGAAACACAGTCCGTTATTACCGTAAAAGTTTTTAAAGTAAGGGGTGAATATCAGAGGGTTCACAACTAGGATCAGGGCCACGATCCATATCATGACCAGGATCAAGGATATCTTTTTGATGGTCAGCTGATGGAACCTGTACGGAAAAGAGACGATGAGGAATCTCTCTAGCGAAATGAACGTGAGCGTCAAAATGGACGCCTCGGTGGAGAGTAAGGCGAGAGAGCCGACCAAATGACAACCCCAGCTCTCACTCCACTGTAAGGCAAAGGTTATATAGTTGTTGCGGAAACGCAAGTCCTGAATTCCGATGGCGAAGAGATAGAGACCCATCAGAAAATCGGCAGCTGAGAAGTGAGAAGATGAAAGAGGAGAGGAGGGATTGACTGTTTAGACTTGTTTTACATTGTTATGCAAACAATATTCAAATAAACGACTTATAACAATGCGTCATTGAAACTCTTAATGTTATACATAATTTTAAAATTAATAAATGCATCAATGTACTGTACTGAATATCGTTGTAAGCTTCCCATTATTGTTTATAGTCTTGGCCGAGAGCAATATAAAATGTAAATAAAATCTATAGAGCAATTGAAGAGTATGGTATAGAACAATTATACACTGCATAGGTCTCAACAATCGGCTTAGAACAATAAATATAGATAACTTGTTAAAGAGGGACTGGAAAACTGGTAAGACAACATCTTGTCGTGGATTCTCTTTAAGACTCATCGAATGCTTTGGTAGCTAGATTGTCCTTGCTAGACTCCTCGGTTCTATAAATAAGGATGGACTTATACTCACGTTTAATTGAAATACAAAAAATAATAATACAAATTGGATGTAGCCTAGTCCTCACACGTATGGTTCGCATATACTAACTTAGTGTATTCGACATTGTCCATTAATGATCATAGGCTTCAATAACCAGTGGTATAGTGCAGTGTATTTGTAGGTGTTGTAAGTTGTTATAAGTTGACTTCCTACCATAACTACGTCGTTCAGATGGACTTACTTCTGTAAGTTGTTTGAACTGCTTCACAGTCATTAATTCAGTAATAGCCCTGACGTTATGTTGCCATCTTCTCGAAGCATGACATCAAAATATTTGTTGGCATGACATTCTATTCCTAATATAGACAAGACTTGTCGTATAGCAAGTTCGTAGGTCAAAATATCAGTTATGAATGAAGACAACCTTGATATTGCACAACAATGTCGCGAATTTGTCATTGCTAACTCATAAGGCTCGCTCAAATCAATCCAGAACTACATCAGGCAACGTGATAACAACAAAAAACACAAAAAATCCAATTTCATCACCGGAGATTCAGAACGGATCCAGATCTTCTCAAAAACTTATGACACAACAACTTTCCTCCAAATACGTCGATAAATGTTAGAGCAATCCTGACGACACACATGTATGCTCACAGATGTGTTTCACATTCAGGAGAACTACATTGTATAGTAAGTAGCATAGACATTGCAAGCAACAGTCGACGTAGTCAAGTCCTTGGTCATAATGCATCACATACACATGCACACATGTTTTAAGTTTTACAATGAGATCTTGGATTCATTTGTAACATACATTGGACGCACTTAACCCTAACCTTCACGACAGAATCAAAAATATATTTCTACAGATGACTTGGAATTCATTTGTCACAATACAAAACAAACGCATACACAAACAAACAAATCACGATGAACATGTTTTAAACTTACCGCATAAATTACAAACGACCATGGAATGCACTTTATTCTCTGTGTGAATTGCAATTCTACTGATTAACACATATAAGTTCCCACATGCTGTGAGTAGAGCTATTGCCCAGACGGCTATTCTCAATATTGCGCCCTCCAAAAGATTTTCGGTAGACGATATACCGTCCGTTTTCGGTTTGCAGTTTCTGGTGTGTTGGACAAACTTGCAGTATTCAAATCGTTCAAAGTGGCTGAAATGATTAGAAAGATTGATACAATGACAATTTTCAAGACGTTTTTTTCTCGCGGAATTCTATAAACACGCCACAAGACGATGAAGTGATGCATTTACATTAATCAGATAAGTCACGGTTGATTCTCAGAGAGCGCTGCTCGACCTTTGACCAAGATTATGTAAAATATTTGTATTGGTTTTTAATGTTGCAGTTCTCCGACAGAGCAGTTCAAAGGGTTCAGTTTGGCGCGATGGTGCCGAGACATATGCTGCTGTCGTTTGGCTTTGCAACCCAGGTTCTATCTTGGGTGGCATTTCTTTAAAAACAAAAAGCAGGTTCGGGGACGTATCTCCTTCATTCTGACTTAAAATTGCAAAAGGACGGATGAAACTTGTTTTAAAACAGAATCATGCCAGGTCGATAATATAATCGATATATGATCTGTAGCACACATAAACAGTCCAACATAGCCATTTCGAAATGAAATTGGTTTCTTCCAACAACACAATATGTATTAGAGGGCCTGTTTGTTTTGACTCTAGTCACTGCCAGAAATGTGGTACCGTATTAATGAAAGTATAATCACTTACATGATTGTTAGGCTCCGTAACTCCTTGAACATGTCGGGGTGGATGTTTGGAATATCAATCCCCACTAAATCTCTGAGGATAGATAAACACAAGATGTGTACAGCTTCTATAATACTTTAAGAACAACAGTTAGGTGATAAAGTATTTTTACACATGCAAAAAATTACATTTGTACTCGGAATATTGTCGTTGAAGTATATTTGAAAGAAAAGGAATCAACACGGTTTCATGACATGTGCTACAGATTTCGACCGCAATTCAGTGATTCTAAATGAATGCAAATCATTTTGACATGCATGGACCAGGAAGTTGACATTTCCGTAATTACATATTGTCCCAGAGAGGAAAACCTGTACATACATGGATTCAAATTAAACATCACATCTCACGAATCATTCCGCAATAATCAAGGGAATCCAGAATTAATCTCCAGTCGGTACTGTTCCGTCTATTTCGTAACATGAAATTGAGGGGGCGGCTATCCGGGACAATGGCATCTCACCGCATGGACAATATAAACACAATAAACAATGCAGCAAAGGAAGCTACACTCATGTATCCAGAAGGGTTGTCCAGACTGGAATTATTTCTTTTCATTCGGAATCCATTCTTTTCTTGAAGCCAATTCATGTTACAATGACCTGGATATTAAGTCGACGTGTATTCGATACATGAGCTTTAAGAATATCCACCATAGGAAGAACCTACACTCGTATTCAACGGCAGCATATGCCTCGGCACCTACGTGCCAAACGGTCAATATCCAATTTTTGTGGTTTAGTGCCCAAGATCTTTCTTCGACGGGTTTTCTTATAAACCACATTTTGTCCTATAATGAGCATAATTATTCTGTATAAAACAAGACCTGCAGGAGAATCATACATTTAAACACGTCGGGCTCGTTGTATGCTCGTACCGCGCTAAACACTTTTCGACATACATATGATGTGACCATTTGTTGCTTTTACTTACAATTCCATCAGATTCGAAAAGTTTGAAAATGACGTTTCGTCTAGTCGTAGAGGATTAAAGGAGAGGGATCTATCAAAATAAAAAGATATCAGAATAAAAATATATCACAATATTAAAATATCAGAATCATTAGATGTCGACAAATATTCCATGTGTTCATGTGGACATGAAATCGTGTCCACAGTGTTCAAAAATAGTTTGTTTCGCTCCTTCTTCCCCTGCAAAACTCCTTCCCCCAAAAGCATATAAAATAAAATAAATACCTTAATTGACATTGCCCCAAAGATAAATGATTATGGAAATTATTCAATTCCGGGAGGGTGTCTTTACAACCCCGATTGAGTTACAACACATCTTGGGCCGCTCTTTCTAATTAATGTCCTAAACAAATTACAAACAAATTACAAACAAATTACAAACAAATTACAAACGCAGAATCGTGACCGAATTATTGGTAGTACATAAGACACATGCATCCGTATCTTTTCTGCTATTTACATATACGCTATTGTAGTGTTGGCTTACATATTAAACTAGTCTTTGTATCTTAATGTTCAACGTCCTTGAGTTTAATTGTTAATAATAAATATTACATTTTACTTGCAGAAATGAATCATTCGAATCATTCATTAGTACTTGATTGGCTAAGATCATGTGTATTATCTGTGGTGTTAAGGACGGCCCGCACTGGTTAATGGAGGGGCTATGTTCTCCAATAGAGCCATGCGCTACACTTTATGTGGCACTACACCCGCCCAATGATATTTATCCTTGGAATTCCGATCGAAATAGGACTGGGGCTGAGAAGTGAGTCATTTGGTCTTTGAAGCCGTGGCATATGCTGCTGTTGTTTGGTATAGATCCCAGGTTCTTTCTTGGGAGAGTTTGATGGGTCATTAATTACTGGTACAGATCAAGTGAATATCATTATCCCTGTACTGGATAATGAGGGGATTCTCTTAAAAGCAAGTATTTGGTACATTCAATTTAGGATGATGATGTAATATTAAGCATAATACTTACAGAGTATTTATCAACGGTAATTCGTACATAAGACTTTTCGGAACACTGGAAAGATTGTTCAATGTCAAATTCCTGCGCAAGGTATATAAAAATAAAACGAATGACAAACATTTCGAAACATTTGGAAATACCAATTGTTCCCATAATTGCATGGGTGTGTCAAGTTAGATACAATGATTTTCCGTTAAATTACCCTTCCTCTCTCAACGGTAATTCGTACATAAGACTTTTCGGAACACTGGAAAGATTGTTCAATGTCAAATTCCTGCGCAAGGTATAT
>JAODAG010238416.1:0-24671 GCA_027574785.1 Orphnurgus asper | reverse complement strand
TTCCAAACATTGGAGCGCCGAAGCTATTTTTAGTCAACCATCCAAATTCATGTCCCACCAGAAACTGCGAAATGTCCAACGGGTAGGACGCTTCCCCCAGTTTGAAAACCCATGCTCTAAAGGGTCTAATGGGTTCTCAAAGTGGTCCCTAACTGTCCCCGGTGGGCACTGGAAACTTTCAGGGGACGCTCCAGAGTCCACGGGCGCCCTTTGGGGGGGGGGGGGGAATGGTGAGCACTGGTGACCTATGGGGATTACCAGATATCTCCGAATCTCGATGCAGAAACAAGGGTCCGCTTAAACTTGTGGTGATCCAATGTTGCCCTCCACAATATGACAGCAGCTTTCTTCATTAACTATCTCGCAGCAGTAACTATGTCGAACTTTTCCCACAGTCGTATTTACAACAAGCCTGCATGCGGTTATTGAAGCCAGAAGAAACGCAGCAGTTATTACATCATATTCAACTTTCATAGGATGACCATTATGAAAAACAAGAAAAAATCATTGATAAAATTACTTTCCCCACGAACAAGTTAGAGAAAAACGAGGGTTGACCCATTATGTTTAACAGGTTTGAAGTGGTAATTGACTGATAACTTACCGTATATCAAATGTCGCAGAACTGTACTAAATTGCATTTTCAATCTACAAACTGGACCTATTATCGCTTGTCAAATGACGCTTTCTCTTTTTGTTTTGGTTTTACTTTAATTCTTACAGAATTATGTTCCGACCCAAGTACGTGATTAGTTCCCGAATCGTGGAGACTATGGAGTCAAGATGCTGCCCGGGATTTTATGGTGTTAATTGTGAACATTGTAAGTTCCAGTCCAGATTAATGCACGTCATCGGAAACTACAATGGGTTGGCCTTAGTGGTTGTTTGTTGTTCACCCGCTGCCGCGTACTAGGATAATATAACTTGTTTTAATTCATTGATTCATCGTCACCATGGTGGTACGACCAAGGTTGTTTCGATTATGCATATGTCATTCGAAATAACGAGGGGGAGAGTAGCAGGTCATGTACTGCCATTTTGGAAACAAGCAGAACACCCAATTTTGTTTCTATCCGTTTTGAATACGTTATTACGTGTACGGTTATCAAAGAAATTATATTTATTTATGAAATGTATTACGTTGAAATAACAGCTATTTATAGAACAGAGCTTTGGCGATATGTCCCCGTTGAAAGATACTTCCCCATATTTTTTATATTAAACCGTCGAACCTAACTTAGTCACGTATGTTGGGAGATTGATTTATTCACAAAAATGTCAAAGGTTGTTTAAGTGTGGAAAAATCTTTCAAAGCCTACTCCTCACAGGGTCTTCGTCCAATGTAGATCAAAGTAGTTAATCATTAAGATACACAAAATAGGTTCATGAATAACAGGTCAAAGGTCTTGAATGGACCTCTTGGCCCGAGTCATTGAATGATATTAGTGCAAACACTCACCGTTATGTGATGATTGGAACATTGGATAATTTTATATAGGCATCAAGATTGTTGTATTGAAAAATTGTTTACATATTCTTTGCTGTTATTGTGACAGATGGAAGAAAAAAAAACTTCCCGAGGACTGAAAAGGTCATTATCATCTGTTGTAAACATCCATAATTAAAGTGTCTGAATTATGTGTCATAATGATGGAGCAAGTACAACTCAATGGTCGGTCTATCAGTCTACTTGACAAACCATTTAATACGCTATGACTGCCAGCGTCAATGAAGGATCTTTTTCAGATGTTATACTTATTTATAGGAATTAGGTCAAAGGTCATTCATTCACTTCAGATCAGCAGGGGTGGAACTGAAGACATAAATCCTTTTAGGGCATTGGCAAACTACGGTTTCATTGGTGGAGAGAGGCGCACATATGATGTTCATGGTCATGAGGTCAAAGTCATTGGAGGTTACCGTAACCTCTGAGGTCCAATCCAGCTGATCTCACTTCAGGTGGCTACTTCCCCTCCAGAAGATGTTGATAACGGTTCCCATTTTCAGACTAAAGTGATCCCCGTTTTAAGGAATAAGTAACACGTTGCTGTAGGATTTTAACCAAAATGGGAACATCTGCGTCATAGACGGAGATAGTTTGAAAAAGGTATCAGCTGCCCCCCATACGTAAGACTCTATGTTGAGATATTTGTTTTTGATTCTTTCATTTATATTCCAGCGTGTTTTAATTGTTCTTTAATCGATGACCTACAGAGAAAAGTCGACCATCTGGTAAGATTTCATTTATATGTATGCCTTCTTTTTGCTAGCTTTAGGACACCTGGTACTCGTAATTCAATCAGTTGGTGCTCGAGGACCAGCGAGAATAGCTGGTCGTATTGAAGGTATTTCAAGCCGTGGGGTAGGTGGGGGTACAATTATGTATTTTTATGTATTTTTATGTAGTTTACCTGCCTGTCCAGCAAGCTAGCTGGCAGACTGGTTAACTGGATGGCTAGCTGGCTGGATGGCCCCTCCGTCCTTCCACCATTCCGTACCACCGCTCTCAGCCCACCATCCATCCGCTCTCCACCCATGTCTTCATCCCTGCATTTATTTATTTATCTATCTATCAATCTATCTATATTTCTTTCTATCTATTTATCTATATATCTATCTATCCATCTATATCATGAATATAGGGGGTGGAATAAAATTTATATAAAATGTATGTCACAGGTCATGTACGGTCAACAGAGGTCAAGACATGGAATACATCAAAATACATTTCCTTTCAGAGAATTTTCATTATTAAATGTCTTATTAAATGTCATCATGTTGAAAATTGCAGACACCACAATCGGTTGGTCAGATTCACTTTGTATACGAGTTATTTAGACTTAGGTCATCTAAAGTCAGTTGGGATCAAATCAGGAGAATTGCTTCAAATAATAACAAAGCTGGTCAACATTGGTCAAAACAATTACGAAAATAATCATAATATTGAGATTAAAAGTCAGCAGTGGTGCGATCGTGAACATTTCTTAAACCACAATCGAACTTGGTCTGAGGTGGTGACTGATGACATACAAAAGATATTCATGATTTTGAGGTGAAATGTCATCATAGATCAGATCATGAATATTTCATAAACCACAATCAAAGATTCATTTCAAAATCTCATTTTGCCATGTGCGAGTGTTATTTAGTCAGAGGATTGCACATTAAATTTGACCGTGACAATGATCCACAGTGCAATTCTGCATTTCTGGTTGTCATTGTTGATATTACAGTGAATTGGATGTTTAGATAAGTTTAGAATATAGTAATTATATGCTAATGGTTGACCTTCAGCATCGTTGGTGCTCTTGGTTTCGTGTAAACGTATCCGCAAATGGTCGAAACATCATTCCAGGGTGCATTCATTGCCTTCCTGATAACCATAGATATTGGGAATTCAATCCCAATATGTGCCTTAAACAAGGCTGTATTACGAAATTTGATTTAATTGATAGTTGCCAATACCCGCCCTGAACACAAGTTTATTTTTTTTCTCTTACCTAGATGACTATGACCGAAATAGCAGTAGATCCTACAGACAGCAACATTTTACCCACAACAAGAGACGACTTCACACGACCACCTACTCTTAGATCATCTGAAGTTGGACCGGAAGGACCAATTGGCCCACCTGGCCCGTCTGGACCCACGGGACCATCTGGCCCATCTGGCCCATCCGGTTCTCCGGGACCTGAAGGAAGCAGTGGCTCACCGGGAAGACTTGGCTCACCAGGGTTGCGTGGACCGGCGGGAGAACCAGGGCCTCCTGGATCCATTGGCCCAATAGGAGCCCCTGGCTTGACAGGGCCGGCGGGGCCTATAGGGCTACCCGGAACAAATGGTAAGTATACTTACTGTATGAAATCAATTCCATTGTCTTATTCCTGTCTTATGAATGTACGGTAATCATGCCCTTAAATCCAATAACGTACACTGAAGAACAATGTGAAACCTTATCAATTACTTTACAACCAGATATAGGCCTACTAAAGGTAATGATTTCAATTTGTATTATTCCGTCGACAATGGGCAAATAGAGTAGAACAGTTTTTTGATGTACACTTTCGTCATGTATGCGTTCCGTCTTGAAAAAAAAGCCATGAAAAGTAATAACTCTGAAAACTTTACAAGAACAGTTGTAAACTATTCACACGAAAGGAATACTAGAAATGCTAAATCTCTACAAGAGCTCAAAACTTTCCACGGACTGATCGAATGATGTACGACTGATGAAGTTAGAGAGAATATCTGGGGCAGGTACCAGTAAAAAAAAAGTTTCGTATAAAGTACGACTTATCTCTTCCTTGTGAACATTCCTTTGATGCAAGTCGACAGACATTGGCGTCGCAAGACTTCAAAGAGAAACCGTAGAAGGAGAACAAGTAGTCGGGGGGGGGGGGGAGGACTGCAAACAAAATGTTCATGGAGGGATACAATAACCGGTATAGTCTCCCATTTGGCGTCACTATTGCAGCACCCTGGAAAACTATAATATACATTTCGATTGAAACTTCATTTTAAGTTTTCTCCGCCCCTTCTATCCTTTATCCGTTGAAATCATGCCATCAACAATGCTTTTGCGTTAAAGAGCCTATTATGTACACCTCGTCTAAAAAAAGAAACGTCGAGGTGACCGAGATGTGCGAGCTCTCAATTATTTTTTTTCACATATGTCACGATATGGATATATTGCAATGCAAATGTCTTAAATACTTTCCGAGACAAAAACACCGTTTTATCAATCGTAATCTGCTCGAGTCATACTTTTCTCTCCACGCAGGCGAAAAAGGAGATCCGGGCGATACACCCGAATTATTCATCACAGTGAGTTTACGTCATTGCTTAGTCAAAGTAGTTGGCGGGTTTCCCCTTAATAATTCAGTCTTACCGTAGTTTCCAGGCATTTCGAGGCAAATGTGCACTGCCCCCATTCACACTTTGACGAACGGTTCCCTCGCCATCATTTCTGAGTAAAACTTCAACACTTCTCTCTATATTCACTGTCGGCCACGATATACTTACAACACTACGACACTTCTCTATTTACTCCTATGAGCCACCTTATGCTTACCAAACTACACTACTTTGACATCATTGGAAAGAGCATAAAGGAATCTTTCAATTGGTGAAGGAGACAAGTTGATAGAACGGAAGTAAAGTATTTGAAATCGAAGGAGAAACCAGTGGTATGCGGTGAAGTGCTATACGCGAGTGGCGGGAGAGTTACGTCGGTCGCGATTTGGGAATTGATATGACTACAATACTTCTCTTTTTATTCTTTGTCAGCCACGATATACTTACAAATCTATATACAACGCTTCCAGTTTTTCTGCTAGTGATCCACAATATGCATATGAAACTACAATGCTTCTCTTTTTTACTTCATATGAACCACGATATGCTTACCAAACAGTAACACCTTATTTTATTTTCACCAGGTTGATCATGTCCGCGAGATACTTAATGATATAGCAGAACTTAAGACGCGAATTAAGAGTTTGGAAGACGTTGGTGTTTACCTACATGGTAAGGAATTATTTTACATTATTTTGGCATTTCTGATAAGACAAAAAAGAATTGTTTGTAGGCATGCATCTTATCATGCCGATTTTTAATCTAGTCAACCATGTGTATCGATATTGAAAGGATCGGATTATATTATGTCACCATAAATCAGTTACAAAGGAACTGTGCCAGGTACGTTATATAAGTCCAAGATAAACTAAAAGAGGGCGCTATAGCAGATTTAGATATCCGAGCATTATCACTGCTAACCAGCTTAGGTCACAGAGTCACTCAATCTTTCAAAGTTGTGAATAAAAGGTATCATACGCCCGCTTCATTGAGTAGGGTGTTTGGAATATTCATTTCGACGATTTTTTTTCGATGGGGGTATTGTATCATCCTGAAATTGCTTAATTACCAAGTTTGGTAAGGAAAGTACGAGTAAATATTTGATATTTGATCTTGGCGTGGCCACTGATCATACGAAATTGGAAATTATTTACGACTATGTGTGTTTTATAGGTGGTATCCCGGAAGACGGTACCAGTGATTCTGGTGGTTTCTATCCTTATTATGGGAACCCCCCGGGTACAAATGAGGCATCTGGTGACTACATAAGCCAACAGCTTGGACCTTATGTCAAGTCGGAAGCAAAGAGCAGGCCCTTCAATCCACCCACCGACCAGGAAGAACGTGGGGACACAGCGAGGTCAAATGAGCCTGTGACATTTGAATAACTATAAGATGATGTTGAGGATAAGACAGAAAAAGAAGAACTCGTTCACAGCAATAACAGTTATTTTATCAGCAAGAACTTCTTTTTTATATTTAAATGATGCGTAGATTCCTTACTTGGACGAGAGGTATGATTCATTGACACGTGTCATTATTATTGCTATAAGGATTGGTATATCTACTTAGGAGGATAATATTAGTGATGTGTGACAAATATGTGAGGTGAGAAGAGTATGAGCATGGAATGAATTCAAGGGAACATGCAAGCGAACTTATGATAATGATAAATGATTAGAACAACGAACATAGTCGAGTATAGAAACATGCGAGATCGACAATACATTGTTGGAGCCTGTCAGTCGTACCAGCCATAAGGACAGAATCGGATCGTGAGGGAGGGGGTGAGGGGGAAACGCCCCATCTTAGAATTTTTGGCATGTCATGGCCATACATCTAACTACGGGAATCCAACGCCCCTTCCCCCGTTTGGAAATCCTGAATCTGCCACTGAAAGAAATGTGGATATTCAACGTTCAATGTTAGACCGAATATTCTTGGGATGGTGGGGTCGCCTCATCAACGCTGAAGTTTCACAAGTTTGTGCTGAAATATTTGGAATAAATTTGCGTGCAATGTTAAACCCCAAATGCCAGGAATGTTTGAGCCTTATATGTAATGGCGCCAACGATTTTAAAATAGTTTATAGGCACGGAAAATGTTTACAGAGTTTTAGAGAAATTATCCTATGGAGCCTGACCATGAGGTTTATTTAAATGTGCCACAACAGAGGGAGTCGTTTATTTAGCGTACGAAGTCGATTGTCGAGGATGTTTTTTTTTTGGGGGGGGGGTGTCTAAGGTAGCACATTTGAAAATACCGAAGAAAACATCGGATGTCTCACTGTTTCTTCTCAGTAAGAATTGAAGTAAAAAGTATTGAAGTCAAAGGTCAGAGGAGGTTTATTACCAACGAGAGATGGGTTCAAGAAGTATGAGGAAGACATATTTAGCCAATGCAGAAAACAATAAAAGAATAGACGATAAAGCTTGTTTAGCTTTTTTAAAAAAAAAGCCACTGTAGAAAGAACCTGGTCACTATAACCACACAACGGTAGCATATGCCACGGCACCATCGCGCCAAACTGATCCACTTCACAGCCAAATTAGATTTCGATCGGACTGCTAAGACGTGGAGATTGTTGGGCGAGTATAGTGCTACGTAATGTGTAGCGTCATGGCTAGAGGACATCCCGCCATTAACCGAACGCAGGCCGTCCTTAACACCACAGATACTACACATGATCTTTGCCAATAAGAAGTGATATTCGTTCCATAATTTTGCTTAATTTAACATGAACTATGAACTATTTAGTAGATGTATCACGTCATGAATATTCCATAAATCGAAAATAGTACCATGCTGTATTGAATAAGCGCGAAGTTATTGGATATTTTAACCTTTAACACCACTCGTAGCTCCATCAATGGCATTAGCAAAGCTACCTAATTTCTTACAAATATCCTTCTGGTAAAATATGGAAAGGTTTTATATGCTTAGAAAGAAATGCATGGGACGTTTGGTATATTAGACTGTACTTGATTATTTTTTTATAAACACTTGGCAGTTTTTCCTTTGATACCAAAGATTACCATCATTTATATTCTGATAATTTAAGTAGGTATAATTATTGTACTTTTGTAAATGAGTTTTCGCTCTAAGGCTGTACCGCCAGCAACAGTATCGACTATAGATGACGTCGTAAATTGACCTTAATTAACTGATCTTAAATAAGTCTTAAATCAGAGAATCATATGCCTAGATTATTTCGTACCATGTTGCCAGTGTCTTGACTCCTCCATTGCATAGTAGCATGACTTTACAATGACGCTGAAATTTTAAGCCATTTTATATGCCATTTTGTTTTTTTAACAATGAAAGACGTGGAAAAAAGAGACTAACAAAAAACAACCGCTTATGTTCACACTGAAAGGTGGTGTATAATAGCAAATACACCAAACTCTACATAGTGGATAATAATCTAAACTAAAATCTGGTCGACAGAGTAGTTCATTAGTATCGTTATCTTGCGGAAGTAGTAAAACACCGGCGGACTACTGATGGAGCATCATTCAGTCCTTTATCGTCTCGAATCGTGTATCAATGTTTGCATGTTCAGTATTGTTCTGTCCCATATTACGTCATTGAAGTTTGTTTCCGAAGACTGCGGACCCAATATTTTTAAAGTCGCTTTCTTTTGCAAAGAAAACATATTTTGCCAATAAAGATTAGACTGAAGCGTTAGTTTTTTTTTTTTTTTTGTGTAAATAATTTGTTGATGGCTGATTATGAGAAGACGAGACATATCGTCTTGGTGCGATTACTATGCATATTGATGGGCTGGTGCAAACATCTGACTACATTATAATGCACGAATAACAAGTAGAAATCTAGCAAACTCTGAAGTGATGTGCCCATTTTAACGTTTAACTCCTATCATTCCTCCTGACCTAACATATCTGTTTTATACACCCGTGTATTATTTATCTTTCATGTTACTTTGCTAATCTGTCAATATTATACAAATATTAGAGAGTAATTTTGTAAGAAGTGATTAAAGTGATGTATTCTGTTAATACCAGACAGACACTGCAACTGAAAAAGCCTTCTTACGAAAAGAAACGTCCCCGTACCTCGTCTTTTTAAATTTTAACCATGACCACCTTTCGTAAACTGCCCCTTATCTCCCTTTTTAATCTTACTATTATTGATTACTTCGTCTGGAATTCTCTAGTTTCAAATAAAACGACTACGATTCCAACTTACTTTCTTTACCACTGTGACAATAAATGGAAAGAAAATTTGCCCCCAACGTCGTACCTCACTTTTTGAATTGAAGTCCCACGGAGAATAAGATCTCCAGAAAGAATCACATTAGTACCTACTCCAAAGATTTACACTCCAAAGAAAACATGTCACAGGCCCTCTGTTGGAACAAATTGGACAGCAATCAATAACGCCATATATAGAATGTTTCTTTAAGAACCGGAATATAAAAATGTTGGTCAACCAAACGAGTGACCAAAAATGTCTAACTGAACCTGCAAATGTAACATTTTAATATTTGCAACGTACATTTTGCAGAAAGACCGAACAACTAAACCAATGTATATAAATAATGAAACATTCAATTCTTTCCTAAAATCTAGGCCGCATGTAGACCTGGGATGATAATCATTTTCAGTAAGTAAAATGCAGTTGCAGATTTTACTAGCTGATGTTTTCAAAGGTGAAATCTCTGATATTAAACCTTTTCTCTGAAGGTTCCTAACGTTGCCAAGTTGAGTAATAGCTTGGTACGAACAAACGTCGACCTGTTGTCACAGATTGATGAGATTCATGGTACCTTAAAATGTGAGGTACGCATACTACGTTATACGCCTTCTCAATAGTTGGGTAGGCATATGAATGTTTCCAACTTGATTAAATATTTACAGGACATATACACATTGTACACTGAAAAAGATCATACTACACGTAGAGTGGTTCACATTTTTAGCAAATAAACACAGCAATCATGTAATTAAGGATCATGTAGCGTTTGAAATAAAAGAAATTACAAGATGATTTTTTTAAAACCCTTATGTTCACATCAATTGGACTTCAAAATACCCAAAGTTTTTTGTGGCTCTGTGATAAATGTCGATTAGAACATGTATTATAAGCTGTATGTGGTCAGCTTAAATGTCGTAGCCTTACATGCAACGGCGAAGGTATCTGTACGTGTGTGCAAGTGGATGGTGGGGGGGGGGGATTTACAACATACTAGTTTATCCTTCGCAGGAAAACATCCTTTTGCCATTTTAGAAATAATTATTAGCCTGAGTATAAAAAAGGTGTGTATATGTGTGCTTGGGAGAGGCTGCACAGGCTACGTCTACGCCAGTGCACCACTCCCGATGCTCGACTGGCGGCCAAATAGTCACACTGCTGCAATTACCACGATACCGACAATTAATTAAGACAACGAAGCATGTACTTAAAATGCAGATAAACTGAACACTTTCTGGGAGCCATATATTACAATAGTAAGAGAGCCAAACGATGCCGTCGTAGCGGTTGTTGCATGCGTGTCACAAATGGCAGTCATTCACTGTTTCTTTCATAGGGCACGAGAGCATAACTTGGCAACATAGGCCAAACGAAACTGTACAACGAAACTGCCATTCAGATTCCACCCGTCGCAATCACCCAATGTCAAGTAGTAGTGAGTCGATTCGCCCTTATCGGCACAAATGCACTACCCGACTTTCGTTGCTTATCATCAAATGTATTGCTATATTACATTCCTAAAATGTTATTTATATACATATTTATTTGACGGTCAATAATATCATGTAAATGTCCTACTTCTGGCGAAGACCATGTGTATATGTGGGCTTAATAGTATATGTGGGCTTAATAGTCCGATCGAAATTGGATTGGCGCTGGGAGGTGGGTCGGTGTGGCTCCGATGATGCCGCGTCATATGCTGCGGTTTATGTTTGGTCTTGCAGATTCTTATATAATTGGCGATATCAGGAAATACGTTATGATATCAGGAAATACGTGGTGATATCAGGAAATGTTATCAGCAATTGCGTTGTATGATTCATGGTGCACGGAATATAATAAACTCTATCTGAACGCTATTCGCGTCATGCGTTATAATGCAAGAAACGGTAATGCAAAATATGAACGGAAACAAGTATTTGATCGTTACATTTTTAATCCGAGGAGATTTTAATCGATAGAAAATCATTTTATGTCATAAATATTTCGACATCGCTACATTTCTATATTAAGCTCATGAGAACACAAACTCACTGTCAATAGCCTACCTTAGTAATTTTGTGCATACAAGTCGTAGCACCAGTACATTCTAGTTGTAATTAATCTATTTTCCATAGAGGAGATGTTCATCCATTTCAATCAACAATTTAAAGTAACATAGCCTACATATAGTTGTTCGTTACTATATTGTGTACCGGTATATTGTATATAACGTTTGTGGTGTACGGCCGACTTTACTACGGTCGAGTGCCATTAGTATTGTTATCATATTCTTGACCTATTGACCTCTTACTGCACTGAATTCGTGAAATCACTTATTTGGAAAAATATGAGCCTCTGAGCCGTGGCTGCCCATGTGAAGTGCCGATGTGCAAACATGCCTATTGGTTCAGTAGACAACGTATTCACAACCGTGTAGAAAAAAAAAAGTTTAATTCGAAACGTTGTAGGAAGTGGGTTCGTTACTAAGAAGTATGGGTACGCTAGGTACGATACTACGGACGTTTTCATTGTAACGTTAATAGAAACCGCTATGAGGGTTTGTTTTCACAACGTACCGGTAATCGTAATTGTAGTCAACGCGTAATATTGTCACAACGTACGATACAGTGAGTTCTTGAAATTTTACTACAACGCTTTTCTGACACCAACAACCCACCCACAACATGTCTATAACGTGATAACGTCATACTTTAACATTAGTTGTACCTATACACCTACAATTTCGACCTTAACATTTTGTAATATGGACGGGTTTTCCCCTGCCTAAGCTAACACAATTTTGCATTTTTGAGCTTAATATGGAGCAACGTTTTAAAAATTTACCTTTTAATATACCGTTTACCTTAACATTTTAACGTTAGCTTAAACTGTAAACTACAAGTAGTCCATTCCTCAATTTTTAAGTTACTAGTTGTCGCGGGGAGATGTCCAATTTGAATGGTTCCCCTGCATTTTCGAATTTGAAAACGAGCATTTTTTTATGGCATTGATTTATTACCGTAAGTACGTAGTAAACTGCATAGTGTTACGTTGTCTTTATTTTATTAATTTCAAAAAATATCCAAAAATCTTAGGGGGAGGAAGCTTTCCCTTCCCCTTAACACGCACACAACACAGCCCCGTAACAGCGTGACTGAACAGACCTTAATGGTTGTTTTCAAAACACATGTTTTGAAAACAACCATTAAGGTCAAACAAACAGCTGACGTGAAATTTTCAAAATGAAATCCACACACACATCCAATTTATGTTGATACGTTGTTACCGAGATAAGCGTTATTATAACTGCATCAAACCGTTATCTCGTAACCGATTTGTGTCCGGTCCTCATTTTTCGGAATACGGTGGCGCTGGAATAGAGGTCGAGTAGAAATCTATATCCATATACGTATTATCATGTTTAGCTGCCCCGTTATCGTAGCCTGCCATAGGGTATTGATCGACGGTCGGTCTTCTTTCCTTCGGACGACGATTACACTGCAGACATCCACACCAATGTGCAATGCAGGCAATAGTTATGACAAGTAGCAACACCACGACTATTGCGATTACGAAAACCGTGTACGTCAAGTATTCGGAGAATAACAACTGAATATCGAAGGTGGTAGAACTTGTTGTGGTAGAACCAGTGGTGGTAGAACCTGCGGTGGTAGAAAACATGTGTATGATGCAATTGGCAAACAAAGAAGATGTCTGTCATAGGCTATGTACATGTACATTAGTGTCTATGAATTGCATGGGTCTATTGAAATTGTGCGGACAGGATGTGTGTCTTGAATTTTCAAACTAAATATTGTTCCCCATAGTTTCCGCTTCCTGCTGCTCTGAGACCATACACCTTCATATGGGAGCTCGGGTATACTGGGCTCGCAGTGGCTAAATTGACACGATTTCATGTCAGTTATAAGCTGATTATGCCACTTTTCCAGCCACTAGAATACTGCGTTAAAATGCGTTAAAATTCCAGGCCAGCAGATTTCCTACCGCAGATTTTTGAACGAGATTGCTATGTAACGTGGTAGCCCAAGTGGCCAATGACAGTCTGTTTTACAGTCGGCATCTCCCCTACCGATTATTTGGCTAGTTATATCCCGCCTAATATTGAGGTTGACAATACGAAGGGATACAATCAACGACACATTTGGTACATTTGGACATCTTGAGCAAGTAGTGAGCAGATCTTTTAATGCTTCCTATATTACTGGATATATATACAAGAGCCCACGCAGCAGCACAGTACATAAGAGAATTTACAAAATCGTTATTTCAATCCCAACCCATCTGAGAAAACATAGGAACCTATAGTTGTTCCCCCCAATAGAACGTTGACCCAGGATATTGAGACCGACTCTCGTAAGGAATATCAACCAGAGTTTGCCCGTAGCTGCGACTCTGTCGGTTCCTGCCATGATTCGATGGTAGATAGTGTGATATCCATTGGACCACAGTGTGAATTTTTAAGAACAGAATACTTAAGAGCAGTTATTACATCTTGTCAATATTCTTACTTTTGAAACATTCTCTGAGGTATTTATAATGACATTGGCACCAGAAAACCAGTAAGGTAGCGGTATTTTCTTACATTTAATGAGGGCAGATCATTTAAAACGTGCCACAAAAGTTATCTATATTTTTTTAAACATTTGTTATCTTTTCATGAAATCGATATTGACGCATTAATAGTATATAAGGTACCACAGTCATGTATTGTTATTCATTGAATTGTGGTACAATCATTTAGTAAAAAAGATTATTGCCAGCTATTTATTTCACACAGATTTATTCGACAATTGACTGTTATAGGATCTGACATTTTGCCCTAAAAAATCGGCAATTTGACTTCAGAAAATATGTGAGTGGTATTAGTTTTCGATGTACAGCCGACATCACCTCTATGTACACAAACGATATATGATGTTCTTTCCGCATTCCATAGGAGAGGAGGATTCAGTTTAAATTGCCAGATCCAAAATTCGTTCATTCCAAAAAATAGACTCCATCATTCCCAAATTAAATAAAATGTTTGATTACCTTGACCCATATTTAAAGAGGTAATCCAATTATAGAAAATTGATGAGCATAAGGATTTCGCAATTTATTTTCCAAAACGTAAAACTTGGCAATGCATGAATAAATACAAAACATATCCACTTCCTCTAAGAAGTATGGTAACTATGAAAAATAAACGAAATAACTAAGACATTTAGGTCTAGTACACAAACCATCAGTACAGTAGTATGAAGCTCCATCTGGTAGACACAAATCACTACATCCACCATTATTGATGGCACATTGGTGTAGCGCTGCAAAACAATATGAAATGGCAATATTGATTATAACGATGTATGGGTATGGATTGTGTTGCAGAGAAAGGAATCTCTAACAAATTAACTAAAAACTTGTAAACAATCTTATTATTGTTAGTAAATTGGATAACATTTTTTTCTGTAGAATGATATTTGAAAGTTGTAATAAAGCTGATTTGTTCACAGGCTTATTAATAGATAACAAATGTCTTTTCCAGGAAATTGGTTCAAGTAGGTTCTCGCATATTCGTCATTATGACTTCTCGGCATGGATTTACTTAGCCACAGTAAACGGCTATTAGTAAAATGCATTTATAGATATTTATATCGCGGTTATAGTACTAGTACTAGCATTGGCATTTACACCGACCACGAGAATCTGGTAACAATGAGGTGAACATGTCGTGTATTGAAGTTTTTTTAAACAGCTTATTACGGGTCTTCACCACTTGCTAACACGCTAACCAGCATTCAATAGCTGGCAAAGCGTATATGAGAATATCGAGTTGTTTGTTTCTATAATCTTTATACCACTTTGTTATTTTTCCAATGTCCAAAGAAGACGATAAGAACAAAATAAAATGCTTGGAAGGTAATGCTACATTTGAATTACTACATAATGCATAACTGATTACACTTTATGAGTGTTGCTCAGCCTTGTAACTTATGTAGAACTAGAGGTTTGTAATCCATAAAAGATGTTATAAGATAATCGATTGCTGTACATATCGGTATCACCTGTGACAGAAAGAACCAGAGCTCATTTACTACCCACCAGGATAATTGATAACCAAACATGACCTTCACTGACCTTGTGAACAACATACTACACACTGAGTGAAATATCACATTGGCTTGGCCACTATCTTTGTTTTATGGATTAGTATAGACCTATAGTACGTACCCGAAATGACATTGAAAGAAGAATACACGGCTGTCAAGTCATGGTATGCATACATCTGTGCGTGCAATCAATTGCTGGAATCCCTTATCACTCTAGTATATGGACCAGTGATAAATTTCAGGTATGTGTACATTTTTATCTAATCCATCGACCATGGGTCAAATGTCAGTAGTGGTAAATTATACACTGCCAAGAGCAACTAAAGAGGGCTTCTAAAAAGTTCAGTTTCTTATTATTGCTATATAGTGCCATCAACTGTATGCGTCATGATATGATACAAACCTTACAATTATATAGGCCTAGAAATTATTTTACTGTCCGTGCATGCTCCGTAGTTACCACGAACTCTGTGAGTGTAGGTCAATTCTTAAATCCAAACTACATTCTGAGCGTTTTGGGGGAAGAAGTATGGATGGATATGCGGGTTACTTCCTTCAATGTTCGACATTTAAAGTAAATGCACAGTTTATTAACCTTTAATGAATGTTAACACACCTGTTATAACGTTTTCTGAATTGTAATAATACAATCCTTCCATGGCCGGCGGTGAATCCGTAAGGGACAGCTGTCTCAAAATCTTATCGCCCCTCTCTACGTGGTAAAGGTTTGTGTCATATGACCAGAAAAATGCAAAGTTGTCCACCGTAAAGCCACGAAACAAAACGAAAACGTTGTACAAAGCCATGCGACCAGTACCGTTTATGCCGATTTGTTCCAAGTGTCCACTGGTACCTAACATATTTATCCAGTAGAGGATCTGTCCTACGAGATAAAATAAAAAAATCAAATGACTAGAGTGTAGCCTAATAGGCCGATAATATAGATAGAGCTATATCGATTACTGTGATATATATATATATATATATCTATATCTATATACGATAGTACTAGTACAATACTGTGGCAATATACTAACATCACATTGTGATATTTCTATAGATATAGACAAAAATGTCCTTTTAACAAGTAATTATCATTTCGTCGTAACAAATTTGAATCATTGTTCCTATTTTGTGTACATTAATTTAGCGATGCAGGCTACATAATTCTTCAAATCTAATTCTTACGTAATTGTGATTGACATGTGCAAGACACCATCAATATCAACACCATCAACATCATTTGAAATGTAGTCTAAGCAATGGTTTAACATCTTGCTGTGGGCTGTAGCATGACCGTACAAATCAATCACCGCGGCACAGACGAATTTATCTGCACCAATATGCAGAAAGTCAGTCTGTTGTTTACAACAGACACATGCGCCATACAGTAATTATTACATATTACAATCTGTTAAACGATACCGTTACACACTGTTGCTGCTGTTTTTTGAGACACGTCGTAGGCAACAATGGCCACTTTTTTTGCTACATGCTTCTCGTAAGACCACCTCAGAAGTAGGATACATACATGAGTATGCATAAACTAGGGGATAGGTTACATACATTATGCACTATATTTAGTATTTGTTTTTACGTAAGGATTTTTCTACTATTGCAGGCACACTTGTTAGTAGTTGTTTGAGCTTGTGAATTGGGTCATAATTACATCGTTATATCTCACACATATTTGTTAGTAGACGTTGGCCTGACACAAAGTGCGATAGCATATATAGTAAATAATAATAAAATAATCTTATATAGCGCTGAATCCTACCAAGATATTTGTTCCAAGGTCAACCATTGCCGGTATACTTGTTAGTAGTACTGATGTTTGAGCCTGTGAATCGGGAGTGTGAAACTTTGGAGGATTTGAGGCGATTTAATCACCCTTAGTACTTCGTGGTGTAAATATTAACATTCTCCTCTCCTAGCTCAAACTCTAAACGTTCATGGTATGTAAATGTGTATTCGCTATTACTGTCAAAGATGAGGGGTGTCGTTAAGTCAGATATGAACTTCTAGGCTGTGGCGGACATTTGAAATTACAAATTTAAGTCCATGGAGCAATTAATAGTGGTTCACTTTGTATTACAAACATATTATAGCGTAGTATCAAGTGCAGGATGGGAGTAACTAAGCTACACCATTTCTCTTCAGCACCGTCTACTTTACTCTGTTTATAGCTTACTGTCCTAAAATTAGTCCTTGTCCTTTCTTAGTGATACACTACGCGAGGCAGTCACATGTGTAGTGCCTAGTATGGTACATCGTAGTTACACATCCAACCATGGGCAATAATACAGAGAGACTGAGGCACGTACACAATCTTTATTGTTTCATTATAGCTATCAGTATCACGACAATTAGGACTAGACAAGGACTAGACTCTTCACGGTCCTGTCGGTTGAGTTGCACCCACTTTACAGTGAACCAGTCAGTAGGTCGATTAAATCGCCGGAGGATCATTTTAGAACATTTCGTTGAGAATTAGTATCCATTAAATGTATATCTCTTCATGGTGACGTAATGTGACTAAGCGAGAGCTGTGTTAAGGATTTATAACGTCCGTCGTCAATGCATCAATTTTCAAAGAACTTTGCATGGAATAATACACCTACCGTTAGGGTCCATAGCCAAGGATCTGACATCATTTAATCCTGGAACGAATATTTGCCGCTCGGACCCGTCCGCCTTTGATTTCTCAATAGTGTTTTTACAGGTCCAGAAAACATATCTAGGCGAGAGAAATGAGGAACAACATTCTTAATCGGAATCATAGAAAGCGGCCGGTTATAGTTATGTTACATTGCTGCAAGAATTCTAATCAAGAAATATTAACCCTCCTTACCACATCCTTTCCGTGCTTTGATTCAAATCAGTTTTCGTCCCTCAAACTAAATGTGTATACCCGGAGTATGACAAAACATAGCTAATACCTTTGTCTATTTCAATTCACATCGTCAATGCAAAGTATTAGTTATCAGTTGTATATCATGTGCACACGATGAAGAGGCGCCCCATCCGACCAAATAATCACTTACTGATGATCCAAACTCAGTACAATAGCCCGTGGTGATACGCATCCGGTGTCTGCCGGAGCTAACGTTCTTCGGAATGTTCCATCGAGTCGTGAAAAGGACACCTCATTTCTGTCTAAGTCAGTCCAGTATAGTAAACCTGTGAGGTAGGCGGCTACAACACCGAGAGGATCTGCAAGTTACGATTGTGAAAGGAAGCATATGGAAATGATTATTCCGTTGCACTCCATCTTACTACGGTTACTAGATCTAACACACGATCTTGCCTTTTACTAACGTTTCAATACCAACAATACCAAAATTGTAAGCAAAAACAAATTGAAGCTATGATAACTCTTTGACTATCCATTTTCTTTTGCGAGGAACAAACTGAGTGCACTATTCATGTTCTGAAAACATTGTTCCTCAATTATCCACAAAGAATGAAGGAAAATGTCTCTACAAAATTTGAGCGTCTCTACTGAAATTGTGTTGAATCTACCTGTCAAATGTAGGAGGAAAGTAACGCCTATAATGTCAGTGGGGTTGGACCTGGGCATAAATTAATGCAAACTGTAGGAAAACATCTCACTTTCAACATCATCCTCAATGATAATATCGAATGCACTTTTATCAGTCTTAACTCGTCCAATGAATTTCTCTTGAATATCTGTGTAATAAAAGTAATCGTTGACTGGATCAAAGGTCAAAGCGGATGGACGCGTTGATGCAGGAAGGCTGATTAAGGGCATGCCCAATTTGCTGAATCTGTTGAATCTCACAATGGAAGCCCTGTCTACTGCTACTGCGGCGATATATTCTGTCCTTGGTGTCACTGCGAGAATAAATAAAACATAAGTCGAAGAACCAACATCAGAAAAAACTGGGAAAACGAAAGGCAAGTTACGAAACGATAATGATGGCTAGTCTTCGGACACAGCCTGTCAAATAACTGTGAGTAATCGACCTTTAAGTGTTTGTTTTTCTGTATTGCTTTTACACATAGATATATAATTGCTAAACACAAAATATTGGAAAAGGCAACAGTCATGTTTTATAGCAAACTGAACTGCAATTTGTTGTAGCAATACTTTTTTTTGTGTGTCATGCAGACCGACTTCACGATGATAGCAGGAAATACAAGAACTTTTTTATACGATATACATTGATGACCCCTACCTTGTTTGTATCCAGCGGTGAATCCTTTGCTGTTATTGACATTATTTGTTTGCATATTCACGGTTAACCGGTTCGTTGTCGATAGGAACCTCGTAGGGTGTCTCGGCCAACCTGGCCCATCAGCACAAAATGTAGATGCAAAGAACTCAGAGCCAGCAGTTTCATCATAGACCTAATTGAATCAGAAACAACGTACTTCTGTGGAACCTTTCGTGATAATTGTTGTTACATATGTCATACGGTATATATATTACCATTCTAAAGTATGTTACAGTTATGCATTTAGTACATAATTTGAATGACTAAAAAGGTTCCGATCACCTGTCACATTCTGTGTTGATGAATTTATTATTTACTACCGGTATGTATTCTCGCAGAAACATGTCTTATACTGTTATACTGTTATTTGGTACCACAGTTATGGTTAAATGATCTCCACATCTTAACAGTCCGATCTAAACAGGATTGGAGGCTAGGAGGTTGACCACCTTGGCGCGACGATGCCCTGGAATATGCTGCCGTTTTTTGTTGTTTTGGATCCCAAGTTCTTTCTCGTGTGTATTTTTAAAAAAGCAGATATATTTGAAATATGATTTGATATTTAAAATGTTTCCCCACATTTTCAATGACTACATGGTTAAGGAGGGTCAATGTAATAAATGATTATCAGCGACTAGACCAAGAAATGTTTATAGCTGCAATGTTTCAGAATAAGTTAAGGAAATCAGGTTTTGTGTTATAACACAGAGGCATATATATGCTTAACACCGTTCACTTAAATAGCATGTTAAAGCAGGAGAGGCTTTCCGCACGGGTGCTTATTTCCACCGAAGGGAAAATTTCAAAAGATCATGACCACATACTTGCTCTATGGAACTTGTCGAATTATTCATGCGATAAATCAAGAGTGCATGTCTTACGACGAAGTACAAAATGATGGGATTACCGTTATGCTATCTACACAGTTTCCGTCGATATCTTCCGCCTCGAGCTGGACGTGAACAAATGTAACCTCGATCACCATACCGACGGTCGCTTTGAAAGTCCATGTACAATTTAGGTTTGCATCATAAGGAGATGGATAGGATGGAGACGAGATTGTACCGACAGAGTCCTCGATTATTACGTTACATGCTGCATACAAAAAGATCATACGTTAATATACATCATCGTCGGAATACCGAGGCGAAGCATTCGCGACCGGTGGGTGAATTGGTTTTGAACATTCAAATCAGGATAAAAATCTGTTCTTTCATTTCATGTATCCAAAATTTGGAAACACAAATCAGAAAAATAGAAAAGAGATATCAGTCATTTATTCACTTGGCTGTGTTGTATTGTTTAAAACCACGCATCACAAGGTGCAAATTGTTACATACAACCAATGCTGTGTCGAACTGCTGAAAATGAACTATACATGATACTGAGGGTGGTAGACATTTCTGTTTGTTGCCTTCCGGAATTTCCCCTAGTCCTTTATAGACAGTCACCGATCTAAATATATCTGTCGATGGCGCAATAAACACAAGTTGCATCATATTGGCACGTACGTGTATATTAAAAGCTAACGCAGTAAATGCTGTTGCACGCCATAGACGAATTCCAACTGTATATAAAAGGCAATCGTTCTCGTAGACACCACCTTTTTATCTGTCGCCTTGCCATAGGGTCTACACTCATTGCCTACTGCCGTAATACTGAATTACCGCATAGCCGAAATCAGTCTATACCTGTACCGAGCCTATACCTTGTTACATTCACCCAATACATCCATGTAAAGTAGACCCACTCAATTCGAGAGAAATGGGGATTATAGGCCTATGTATATTCGTGGTAAAGATAATATTATCGTGGATGCACTGTCAAGTATTACTAGAAGTATGAATTTTACTTGATTATAAGATAACCTTGCATTACGTGGCAAGTAGTGAACAAATGACTATTACTACATTGCTAGCTTGTATCACTGCAGCATGGCTTAATTGTGTTCTTTATATACGTTAACGTAAATAATGCTGAAAGTGAACGTTATTATTGCATTAAAGTTGCTTTTAACAGGGTGTTACATACACCCAATGCTGTGTAAAACTGCTGAAAAATGACAATGAAAAATTAGCCTACGCCTAGACTTTACTGCTGGTGCACATCTGCGATGTAACCCATGATCAGGTTCTTTGTTATTTAATAGCCATCATCGGTAAATCCGTCGTACGAGAGACTTATTTACTGCAATTTGGTGGTAATTTACTGGAAATCAACTCAAGAATAATCTGGATCGCAGACAGAGAACAGTTGTCGGCGCTCTGAAGGCCGAATGCCGACCACCAGCTAACAGCCTTCACGTAGGCCTATAGTAAGCTAAGTAAAACAAAAAGGTTAACGTATTCTACTCGACATATCGAACCAGTATCTCTAGGTCGATAAGATTTAAGATAGATAACAAATTAAGTTAATTATTCTATGAATATTGATTTATAAATATCTGATTGACAGAGAAGTGAAATTATAATAAGCCTCTTTCCATAATCGACAAATCTTTGTATCAGTGTTCTGTATTTTTTACGTGTTATCCACCCTGGTTGTCTCAGGGCGATAACGTAACAAATTAACGAATTTTGTGATTAGTTTTATTATTGTGTTACAATGGAGTTTGTGTGTTTGTACTTGTTAACTCCAACATATGGAATGTTAATTGGTATACAATTTTATAATGATATAATCCTAACATTAAATACTAAACTAAGCTGATATTTAATAGGGATTCTACGTAGATGTCACAGGTGGAGGAATCACACGAGAATTTCCAGAACTATTCCGCTTACTCAAGGGAGGGCATGTGATCCTCCATCTGAATGTGTAGAATTCCAATCAAATTTCAACTTAGTCTCATTTAATTTTAGGATTCCACGGCGATGTCATATAGGGTCAGTATTCCATGAGAGTGAACACGTGAAGTGAACACGACACAACGTATCAATTAACAACAGAGTAATTTTGACTGTATTTAATATAATTGTATTCAGAAAATTTCTCCATGCATGCGTATACAATTGAACGGAAAACCGTTTATTTGTTCATTAAGTATCAACAGAGCGCAAATAATAATTGAACAGAAAACGGTTTATTTTAACTGGCACATGATAATTAAGTATCAACAAAGCAATAATCAATAACATAATAGAGGCAAAATTAATGATCTTTTTTGCCCAGCGGCTTGTCGTAAAATGTTTCAAATGTCTTCTCTGAACTTCTGTCTTTTAAAATGACGCTGCTCTTGTACTATGGGCGGTATACACCTCTGTGTTTATGCCTGAAGCGTTCAAACTCTCTAGACACTAACTTGTGTGGCTTGTAATAACTCAACAATAGCTGTGTGTTACTATTTGTATAATGCTCTAAATAAAATTTGAACACAACTAAGGTATTCATTTTCACATCTTGCTCGTAGCCATATAAAATAACGTGCTGTGCTTTCTTTCACTATAATTGCCACAATTGACTGTAATAGCATACTATCTGAAATATAGTAGATACCTGATTGCCTACGAGAGGTATCAATATATGATACTACCACGCTACCGTGGTAGAAAATGTTCTATGATATCAATAACTACACGAAGTCGTCTAGTATGAAGGCATATATATATATATATATATATATATATTTACCAAAGGCCCGGCGCTTCGTTGGGTATGCCTACCGGCGTCTTGAGTAGACAGCGTAAACAAAGAGTGCGCCTGCCGTTTGCCTGAATATACTACACGGAACGTGCATAAGAACACACAACGCCTACAAATACAGCCTGCTGTTTTCCGAATGTAGGCCCCACTACATACTACTACAGTACGATACAGAATGACAGTTATTACGTAACGGACTACTGCCTGTAACAGTAGCATTCTCTAGCAGAACACAGCGCAGAACGGAAACGTCCTGATCTCTGAACAATTAGCGGAACATGCAGTTTGTGGACATTCTCACTGGATACCCACCCTGTATGACGCCGTCATAGAATATTTACTGTGTATTGTTCAGCATATGATAGCTTTTTCTGCTTTTAATGATTTAACAACTTTTAAAAGTAATGATTCCGTGCCTGTACAACATAGTCCAAACGAGGCTTAACCAACTGCTTGTAGAGCCTAACCACTATAACCTTATGAAGAAACTTGAATTTTTCCAACCATCCATCCAAAAATCAAATCAAAATTACCTTTGACACTCCTGGCCTTCCTCTGAGGAAACTTCACAGTAAAACTTTGCATCATCGAACAGTTTCTTAATAGCAGAAACTATTGAATTCACCATATCAATAAAAAAGAAATAACATTATATCTGTCTATATACTGATATACTCGACATATCTTTACTACATTATTGTCATTGATTTCCATCAGTATATCCGTACGGGTGATGAGATCCATGATACTTGTATTACATTGGGAGGTAGGTCTATAGATGGTTTCAGGTTACGCATTACAACACATTGAGAGATTATTTTATCCTCATCTCATGATCAAGAAGTATTGATTTATGTCTTATATACTCATGCACTTGTAAAAAGGGTCAAAAGGGTAATGGGTTTACAAGTATTTACAAGTATTTTGTGTACCGTATTATCCCAAATATTCCTCTAGTCTGTAGGGTTCGCGTGACAGCACCAATTTATCCAGTTAAACGGTACCCCATATAAAATAGGAAACTATGTCCCATGGGTAATACCTTTATTCCAAATTTAGTTTTGAGCTGAGAGACGACTTAATGAATATTTTATGTCGTTTTTACCCTCTAGACGAGCAACCAACAGCTCACTCCCCCTGTTAACATCCGTCTAAACGGTGAATTATACACTTTGCTCCGATTGATTAATCAATGGGGGGGGGGGGGGTTAGCTCTTGTGTTAGGACAATCGAGCCAATTCACAGCAGTTACAGTCACGAATTTGGGCGAATTGAGTGCGTTTGAACTGTATACTACGGATATACGGATTGATAATCAATGCCCAGCTTGTACTGGGTATAGTGGAGAGGCTGGAAACTTCCTTTTGATTAGGATAAATTGTGTTCAGTTAACAGTCAGTAATGAAACATTTTGGTATGTATGCGATCGACCCATGTGATCAAATAGAACCCTTTTCCATCACGACCCGCGGGATCAAATGTCATTTCAACGATACAACCATCAACATCCTCTAATAGACTCGATTCAACGTGTGGACGCTAACTGTATGATTTGGAATTCACCTACGATATAAAACATTACGGTGACCATGAAAAGAAAATTCTGCATTATTTTGTACTGTTTCCATAT
>JAODAG010237973.1:0-10055 GCA_027574785.1 Orphnurgus asper | reverse complement strand
ACAAACATTAAGTACCAAAAATATTCCACAGCTCAGGAACTGTACCTAGGTTAAAAGTTATGTGAAAATCACAAACATTAAGTACCAAAAATATTCCACAGCTCAGGAACTGTACCTAGGTTAAAAGTTATGTGAAAATCACAAACAGAAACTGATACTGCCTGCGAGCACTTCTATGTTTATTCAGGCTGTTACCACACAAAGTGATCTCCTGTAGAGTGGTCATTAATCAAGGGAAATTTATTACTGGGGTAGGTTTTAAATGACCCCAGCAAACACCCCATCTACAGACTGAGGTGTGGATAAGGAATATCTAACGGCAGGCAGTTTACTCAGTGTAATCCTCAGTTTACGTTTCTGAATTGTTTAATACTGTCGTCTGTGAGGGACCTGCATCAAGGAGAGCTATTAAAGATGTCCAATTGCCTGCACCATGAATAGCGTGAAGCTGCCGCGCTAGCGTTGTGTGTACCGTTGGTTTGACTGTGGTTAGTTAGATGAATATTGGCTTAAAAAACTTCGATTTGGTGCAGGCTCGAATTGGGGTAGGACTGATATTTGATCATGTTCTGTTTTAACGTGTGACGTCCAAGTTATTTCTATCTTGCTTTTGTCTGAGGGGCTCCGATTATGTTACTCTATAAAGTCGATCAGTGGCAGGAATCTGCCAGCCTGGGGTCACCTTGGAAATCATGGAAAAATAACATCATTTTGAACTTAAGTACGATTGAAAAAACTACATAAAGACATAGTCTGCCTCAGTAGTCTACATACCTTAATTGATTTTGCCCAATTAGCGCATTAATCGTAAAGTTGAATACCTCGTAATCCCATGAAGTTTTTAATAGCAAACTATTTAATATTTAAAACTAACTAAATGGAATATAAATATTGTACAACCAAGTAAATAAACATTCCTACTGTATACTTGTGTGGATTGTCAATTCAGTAAATAACACCATCTGCATTAAGGAGGCCGGACAGTCATGCCACTCTATAACGTACATTGAGCAGAGAAGGTGCCCCCCCTATCTATATGTGAGACAGGTCTCCTATATGCCAGTTCTACTGTAATGGATCCCAAAGAGGAAGTTAGAGAAAATATATAAGATAAGTGTTTGCTTGACAACATTATACCCTCCATTGAATAAGCCCCTTTCACAAAGAGATCGTGTCGAAGGTCATGTCAGATGACACCATCTATCGATTATACATTTGTACACAACGAAAGTCATCCGGGCTTTGTGAAGAATAATTCCCTACACCCCAATGGTACAATGTTTACAATGCATACAAATGCAACGAGAAATTTGAAGATTTAGCAGTAGAGACAACGACAAAATATTTCATATTGCTTATATATTTCCAACAATTGTTTTTACAATTGTTTTGCACGCATGTCATTACTGCAACGAGAAGAGAAACGGGCAGTTTTCAACATTAAAAATCCTGACTGAGATGACATAAAACAGCAAATTACAAAGACATAATATATGGTAAGGTTCCCTCCTCCATATCTAAACAGGACCTGCAACACCTACCCAAAATCAAGGACCATCTTTTACATCTCTGTAATCCCTGATATATTTGCATATATCTAATGCTTCAGCATATGACAACTAGGATTCCTATATGATCGATAACTGACAGAAGTGATGTATGTAGTAGATACATGTGATGCTGACTAAGTCCTTGTTCAACGTTATAACTCCCAAGTAACTATAATCCATAATAGCCAGATCAGCACATAGCAGACGTACAGTACTATACCATATATGGTTCCAGTCACTAGGAGCAAGTTACCAGCTGACCTAGCAGAAAATCTATTTTCCAAGCAGTTATAAAATCACCATGTATATATATATATATATATTCATATATATAGCATCAGCAAACCAGTTTGGCAGACATCGGGTATAACAATAGTAACATACTCATAGTTTTGCACTAGGTTAGCTGGCATCTTGCTCACAGTGAAGTGGATAGTCCATACTGACCACATACATAATGATGAGCTGAAGTTTTAAAGGGGATGAGGTTCCTCCATAGAAAATTTTTCATGCCTGTCTTAAGAATTCGTGTAAATGCTTGCTGTAAATTCTTGCTGTTTTAATTCTCAATATAAATACTCACATTTTCAATATCTTGAAAAAAACATGATACTACAACAAAAACTTCACATCATAAAACTGTTTAAGTTATATAATTGAGCTGTGAAAACACACAGAGCTATCATTATGTCAAGATTTGCCCTGGCAAAGACTGGCTGCCAAAGTCGAGGACTAAGATATTTTGGCTGCCAAAGTCGAGGACTAAGATATTTATGAATTGTGACAGTAGTTAGTGTTTTTTCTCCCAGATCATTTTCCCTTGTCAATTCCTTCAGCATTTTTATTCCTTCACCATTTTAACTGCAAGAATCACCAGCATTCTGCAGGTAGAATGCTCTTACCAAGGAAACCTAATCTAATTACCACTTTATACCGTTATTCTTGCTTGGGTCGATAGGTGTTTATGCTAAATTCCATCCCTTAATAAGGTGGTGCATGATGACATTTTTAATGACTGTCTTAAGAATTCATGTTTTAGTTCTCAATATAAATACTGTACTCTCACGTATTCAATATCTTGAAAAAAAATTAATACAACGCAACAGCTCAATACAACTGGTGCACACAGTACTGCATGGAAACATTTCATAGGTGACAACTTAACTTACACCATAGGCTTTACAGGATTTCACATGAAAGTTGTGTTTCCATAAGAGCAGCCATTAATCAGGTCACACTACTTGGAAAACCACTTCTGGGCGATCAGTAAAATCTACCAACGGAGGTACAACATCAGCAAACCAGTTTGGCAGACATCGGGTATAATAATAGTAATATACTCATGCAACCTTAAATACCTGGTAGTTTCAAAGTCTACTGGTCACAGTAGCACCGCGAAGCATTTACTGAGTCTAAGCCTACAAAGACAACTTCATGTCCTTGATTCTTGTTCACTTAAAAGCCAGAAAGCCAATTTGCTCAGGAACTTGTATATAACAATAACGGCAACTGCTTTGTAAGTGTTCTTTGACCGTTGGCCTAAAATGTTCACTCAAACAGATTCAGAATCAGTTTCCACAACATCACAGTTGCCTAAATGTTGTCTAAAAGTATAAGCACAGGATGATAATTTGATAACCTACATATATTTCATCATTTATGAATGAGGCACATGAACCAACAAGAAGCCTTTGAAGGGGTCATGCAATTCAACCACTACCATAGTTAGCAAGATTAGCCACTTGACAGGCAACCCTATGTTATCATGAACATTGATCTTACAACTGTGACATATGTTGACCTCGTACGACATTCGATCTCCACCAAACACAATAGCATTGTTATACCTATAACCATACCTATTAGAAAATACAGCACTTGGAATTGACACATCACTTTCACACTAGGTACGAAGAAAGGTAGGCGAAGACCTTTGAAGCCCATGAATTCATTAGCATGCATGCTAATCACATAAACAATAGGAGGCATCTTCTCATTTTAATGCATTTTTGAAGCCAGAGTGACTTTCTTGAGATAAGAATTGCTGGATTTCCTCTCCTTCACGAATAATAATGATTAAAATTTGTTGAATAGCCAAGCTGACGTGTATGTTAGTTATGCCTATGACGGACATGTTCACATCAAGCAAGTTTGAAGAAATTTGGACCGGTCCTCTTATTATTATCCCAATCTTAACTACTTTCAGCTGTTTTAAATATCTGGTTTGGTAACCTAGAGCCTAATTGTAGACTACTATGATTTTCTCTCATATCAGTCCCTTTTCCAAGAAACAAATTAATAATAAACATGTCACAAAATGCTCCAAAAGAATATTTGACTATTGTTATGAGAAAATTACTGCCTTGAAAAATAAGTTTTAAATAAATAAAATTTAAATGCATTTTCAGAATACTGTATTCTACAATAAACAAAAACATTTCAGGCATCTATGTCACCTCAATTGGATTAAAAAGAGCAAAGAAGACCTTTGCCCCAAGCCACTAAACTTGTAAACTCTTGACATAAACTAAAGTATGTGAATAATCATGTCTTTAAAACTTCAATGATAATCATCTAGCAACATTAACATGTTATCAAAAGGTGCTTGTATTATCTGGTAAACTTATCATCTCTTTGTGTTGATACTTTGCCTCCATATGTCTGTTTGTGGTGATAAAGTATCTCAACATGCTCACATATTAAATAATTCAACCAGTCTCAATACAAAACTATACAATCATAATAATACTGGATCCAAACAAGAAAAAAAATGGGTTCAAGATGCAGCTATAGTAAAAATAAGCTTCATTAAAAGGTCAAGGTTAGTCAGTACAAGGTGTTTCCTTTGCGCAGAAAATTGCTAAGACACATTAAAATTTTAAAAAAATTGTGCAAAACCGCGCAACTAGACATACTTTACATAAATTCTATGCGCTGTAGGAGAAAATACGCTGCGGATAGGGTTTGCATACGAGCTGTCCCAGAAGAGTTTCTCTCCCCAGTTGTAAGAACAAAATCTGTCAAAATGTTATCATATTTTGAGACCATGTTTAAATAAAATTCTAGTTTATTTATGACAAGGACCATTTCACATCATAAACACACCATGAAGTGACATAAATAATTGAAATAACATTGTATTACATCCATTAGAACTCGGTGCAGCAAGGCATAGACAGAACGAGGAGGGGGGGCGGGAAACATCACGTGACTATCATGCAATGCCTTACGACGTCCACTGCTACGGTCTGGAAACGGCTTGGCCGCGCAATCCGTGACGAAGACCGGCCCTTCCTGAGATATGTGTCATCTGACTCTGTGTGTCCAGCTCCTACCTAACCTTCTCAAACTGCTGCCTCAGCCAATCAGAGTCTTTGTAGAACCTTGGATCTCCTAGTCTGAGAGCGGTTCTCTTATAGTAGTAATAATACAACACAGCACCTGCAACGACCACGAAACAATTCCATCTGAATAAAGTATGGTCGCTTCTCAAATCAGAATAAAATTCCAGGAAAAACAAGCATAAAATAAGGGTGAAAATAATTGGAACTAGTGATTCAAGTAGATTTGTGTAACCAAATATCTCATAAAGCCATCGGAAACAATTGATATAGAGATTACTGTGCATTGCAACCGGAAGAGACCACCAACAACAATTGATGATGTTGCTATGCATTACAACCGGAAGAGATCAACAATAGATGAGATTTCAGTCTATTCCCAGGCCCACTTTATGCCATCAATCTTACTTGGATTGACAGATGTTTCATTTAAACTCTATCCCTTTACCAGCGTCCAGCTTTATTCTTGATTAGATTAATACTGTAGATGTATAACTGGACCATCCATTTCAGGTCCAATCTTAAAGATTATTCTTGCTTGAATTAGTAGCTGTTTTGTGCTAAACTTCAGCCCATTCTCCAGACCCACTTTAAACCTTCGTTCTTGCTAATTGGATCAATAGATGTTTGCGAAACTTGGGTCTTTTAGAAGACCCATCCACCTAAACATTCAGACTTGCAGTGATGTACATGATGTTTAACTCCAGGTACAACTTTCTGTCCAGCTTCAAGTCATAAAACTGTTAACAGTTAATTGATCTGTAAACACCACACAAAGCTATCATGTCAAGAGTTGCCCTAGCAAAGACTGGCTGCCCCAGTCAAGGGCTAAGATTGTGACAGTTGTTAAAGTGTTTTTTTCTCCCAGATCATTTCACCTTGTCAATTCATTCAGCATTTTTAAAACTGCAAGAATCCAACATTCTGCGGGTAGAATGCTCTTACCAAGGATAAACCTAATGTAACCACTTTATACCGTTATTCTTGCTTGGGTCGATAGGTGTTTATGCTAAATTCCATCCCTCAACCAGGTCCATTTTAAGCCTTCCTCCTTGCTAGGGGTTACTAGATGTTTCTGTTAAAATTCCAGCCACTCTCCAGGCCAACTTAAACTTTCATGCTTGTTGGAAGTGACACCTGTTCAGGACCACTGTACATGCAGTTAGACCTTCATTCTTACTTGAAGAGACATGTGTGTTGTAACCTTCAGCCTCATATTTCCAGGCTCATGTTACACTCTCACACTTACTCTTTCCAATTCAACGTTAGACCACCATTGCCTGGCCTGTGACAGATGCATGTATTTTGGTGCCATAAGTATTCCCGCACATCACTTTTTGAGCAGTTTGGGAAAAAATAACCAAGTATTTTGAACTACATGGTGAATCCATCCAGAGCTTGATAGAAATGATGAGAGACGAAACTTACCGACTCTTTGGAGGACATAAAGTGCTCTGAATCCCGAATTCCATATGTAGGTCATGTCTGGTTGATCCCACCTCAGCATCTGAAAAGAAAAAGAGACCACATTATGGAGACATGTTTACCTATTTCCTTATTAAGGATTATGTCTACATTAAATTACGTTGCAGGTATTAAAAGTAGTTTTCCTCATTAATTTGCTTATGATGCTTGTCTTCTTCGTAGATGTTCATTGGAAGATATATTGCCCTTTCCTTCGAAGTGGATCAGTATTTAATGTTTGGTTGTATCAGTCGATTTGACAGTGTTCACGAAGTACGCAACGGAATGCGTGATATACAGCGGTCATCGTGTAGCATACCCTTACGTCGATGATTGTAATTTTACCAGAATTATAGACCTTCCAGCAAGCGTAGAACTAAAGTACTAGTACTAGGTAGTACACAAAATAGGACCCTCCTTCTTACTTAGTTACAGTACTCTCTTTAGTCCTTGCAGCTAAGTAAAAGTAGATTATAATTATAATACAAGTCTTGGTGTTGCAACAGTCATTATATCCATTAGTGATACCAGGGAGTTGTTATTTAGATAACAACTCTCTCTGGTGTTACTTCTGGGGTAGCATACCTTAAAGGTACTACTAGACTCAGTGATAATTGTAACGTTTTGGATTTAATTGGCACAACAAACTACTGTACAGTAGTACTAGTACTATTATTATTATGGTGTACTGTTAATACTATACTCAGTACTACATGCAGCATTTCTTTAGTGCTATGTACGTACGGTCAATGAGTCGACTGTCGGATAAATATAATGCTGCATGTATATGTGAATTACTGGCCTAGGCTATTATTCACATTTTTAATACGATAGTCTAGTACACGAGATAGGACCCTAAGTTACAGTACTCTTTTCATTTCGTGCAGCTAAGTATAAGAATAGATTAGGAATAGAAAGGAAGTAGAGTATATATACTGATTAGCCTAGTGTTACAACATAACTGTTATGCTGTAGTACTAACATGTTCCTAGTTCTTCATAACGTTATCATTACTTACAGTATAGTTAGCAGGTGATCAGCAGTACGTGTTTTGTAATGACGTACGTCGACCATTGGTAAGTAAATACAACGCTGCATGTATATATGTATAGACATGACAGAAGTTAATGCCATTAATGCGAGCAGGTGGCTAGTTATATTCTATACGAAATGAACGTACAAAGTATACACAGGTGGATTTGAGGCCCACAGAATACCCTAGGCTACAATTGAATGCAGGATTTAACAAAATAATTGGTTGGTAGGTGTAGGAAGTACAAAATTATTAGCTTATGCTGTAGCCTACTATACTAGTAATTATACCATTGTACTACTACAGTAGCTGCATAATCTATACTCTCAATATAAGTACAAAAAAACATGTGTACATGCAGGCACTACTGAACAGCATACGTTAAGCTCATTAGGCCTAGGCTATGTACTACTTGTAGGTAAATTTAATTAGCCTACAACGGTATTGTTTAGGTTAGGAAGCCTCATAGGCTCATAAAGACACCATGTTCATGTTGTGATCACTGTAACCAATGTCCAGTAGTTAGGAGGCAGGCATGTACTGTACCCATCCTGCTCCCTGGACTGCATCCTTATCCGACGGAAGTGAGTGTACCTTATTCTTTGACCACTTTCTCCAAGACCGAGGGAAGTGAGAGCAACCTGTTCATCACCACTGCACTGCAGCTGTACTGACCGAAGTTAATGTGACTCCAATTAAACCAACCTAACGAATATCCAACCAAATTGTTTTTTTTCTTTTTTATATCTATCCAAATCACTAAACACCATGGAAGATCGCACTCATCACCACCCAAGATCGAACAGGCGACCTTTGGGCCAAGAAGCAGACATTGAAACTGCTATGCCACACTCTCACCTACAGTATATACCTATAACCTAAAGTCTCAGTAATTACTGTAGATCCTAGGCTAAATTAAAGGAAGACCTGACCTATGGTACAGTATAACCTAGGCTAAAGTATAACCTAGGCTACAGTATAACCAAGGCTACAGTATAACCTTGGGTACAGTGTAATGTAACCTAGGCTACAGAATAGCCTAGGCTACCGTATAACCTAGGCTACAGTATAACCTAGGGGTTGGTCTCTTATAGGCAATAGCGTATATTCCTGGACCATGACTGTAGGCCTTCACACTGCATACACAAATCTCTACCCAGATGCAGATTTATGAAACATGTTAAATCCACACGTTGAACATGTATAAACAACGGCTTCATTAAGCCTTTGTTTACCTCTCTCAGATCAATATTTCAGGAGTTAACAAGTTCTTCCCGAACTTGTGTGCAATATGTCGTTCCAATCTAGGGTTGATGGTGATACTGTAAAGTTATTAATGTGGAGCAACAAATATCTCCATTGCGATGTTGATATTTCCGAAGGCAAGAAATGCCTGGTTGACTCTTACATGTATCAATTATCAAACTTGTTCATTGGTCCACCAGAGTTGCCTAATTGTTGTATTACATTATGATAACAAAGTATTGTACCATTAAGTTAATTCTGAATTTGGTCAGAACTGTCAGAGCTGTCGGTCAGAGCTGTGTAATTGGTTAAAAATGAAACTTCCTCAATTGAATCGAAGAATAATAGCAGGACAAACACTGGATGCCTGTAATAGGAGGGCAATTAAAGGCTTTACATTATATTCCAACAATAGCTTACAGTACATTGGTATGTTCATTGCAGAAGGTGGATCTCATTAACATAACTTTTAACATTAGTTTGTCACAGCTGTATTTGTCTGACAGAAAATGGCAAGAAAAATTGTGGATACTGTAAATTCCCAGCTGGGTTGGGAGAAAATGCCACTATACATCTACTGTAGTAGCTGGTTGGAAAAATTTGCATCCAGGCATTATGGATTCTGCAACCTTAGTCACAATGGTTTCTTGTAACAAAACTTTTATTTCATTTTATGTCATTTTATTTTAGTTAGGTTCGGTATTTTGTGAAAGGGATTTCATGAAAGGAAATTGTTTTGGAATATTGAGGTGAATCTGATATTTCACTCTACGAAGGTGCAAAAGAGAAGGGCTTACCCGGCAAGTAAGGTCATTTTTCTACTTTTGATCATGGATGTTAAACTAAAGGTAAGTTGTACTTCTATATTAATCATATTTAATATTTTTAATGTATTCAAATGTTGTGTAACTGCCCATCTATATGAATCTGACTCAAATCCACGAAAGCTTTGAATATGCTGTAATATTAGAGGCAGCTGTACAGTAGGTGTATGTTCAGTACTGTATAAACAGTACAAACAAAAAAGTACAAACAACTTAAATATGAACATGATGCACTACTTGCAGCAGTTGTTACAGTAGATTCACCTCCTGTATATGTGTCCTGGGAATAGTTTAGTGACACATTTAATACATAGTAGAAACTGTTCACGTGAGTACTGTTTGCAAGCAGACGGGAGGGTGCACATTTTATTTGACCGGTGTCGAACAGCTATTCAGTAATCGATCAGGGTGTCTCTCAGCTGTGTATAGTCCTGTGTAAGCACTGCGTAGTAGTGTATGTGTAGTCCTGAGTAACATATAGGCAGATGATGATTATGAATATTAAAATACAAAGTGAAAAAGAGAGATGGTCGGGGAGGGGTACATTCTCACATGACATCACACAACAGGTGGTCCCTCTGCTATATATAAATATATA